>JAWQFJ010009198.1:20000-36869 GCA_034096865.1 Theodoxus fluviatilis | reverse complement strand
GCACACTCACTCTAGGGGCACACCTCACTCTAGGCATCACTGTAGGGGCACACCTCACTCTAGGCCTCACTCTAGGGGCACACCTCACTCTAGGCCTCACTCTAGGGGCACACCTCACTCTAGGGGCACACCTCACTCTAGGCATCACTGTAGGGGCACACCTCACTCTAGGGGCACACCTCACTCTAGGCATCACTCTAGGGGCACACCTCACTCTAGGTGCACACCTCACTCTAGGGGCACACCTCACTCTAGGGGCACACCTCACTCTAGGGGCACACCTCACTCTAGGCATCACTCTAGGGGCACACCTCACTCTAGGGGCTCTAGGGGCACGCCTCACTCTAGGCATCACTCTAGGGGCACACCTCACTCTAGGGGCACACCTCACTCTAGGGGCACATCACTCTAGGGGCACACCTCACTCTAGGGGCACACCTCACTGCTAAGGGGCACACCTCACTCTAGGCATCACTGTAGGGCACACCTCACTCTAGGGCACCTCACTCTAGGCACTCACTCTAGGGGCACACCTCACTCTAGGGGCACACCTCACTCTAGGCATCACTCTAGGGGCACACCTCACTCTAGGCATCACTCTAGGGGCACACCTCACTCTAGGCATCACTGTAGGGGCACACCTCACTCTAGGGGCACACCTCACTCTAGGCATCACTGTAGGGGCACACCTCACTCTAGGCTTCACTCTAGGGGCACACCTCACTCTAGGCATCACTGTAGGGGCACACCTCACTCTAGGCATCACTGTAGGGGCACACCTCACTCTAGGCATCACTGTAGGGCACACTCACTCTAGGGGCACACCTCACTCTAGGGCACCCTCACTCTAGGGGCACACCTCACTCTAGGCATCACTTAGGGGCACACCTCACTCTAGGGGCACACCTCACTCTAGGCAACACTCTAGGGGCACACCTCACTCTAGGCCATCACTGTAGGGGCACACCTCACTCTAGGCATCACTGTAGGGGCACACCTCACTCTAGGCATCACTCTAGGGGCACACCTCACTCTAGGCATCACTGTAGGGGCAACACCTCACTCTAGGGGCACACCTCACTCTAGGCCATCACTGTAGGGGCACACCTCACTCTAGGCAACACTCTAGGGGCACACCTCACTCTTGGGGCACACCTCACTCTAGGCATCACTCTAGGGGCAAACCTCACTCTAGGCATCACTGTAGGGGCACACCTCACTCTAGGCATCACTGTAGGGGCACACCTCACTCTAGGGGCACACCTCACTCTAGGGGCACACCTCACTCTTGGGGCACACCTCACTCTTGGGGCACACCTCACTCTTGGGGCACACCTCACTCTAGGGGCACACCTCACTCTTGGGGCACACCTCACTCTTGGGGCACACCTCACTCTTGGGGCACACCTCACTCTTGGGGCACACCTCACTCTTGGGGCACACCTCACTCTTGGGGCACACCTCACTCTTGGGGCACACCTCACTCTTGGGGCACACCTCACTCTTGGGGCACACCTCACTCTAGGGGCCACCTCACTCTAGGGGCACGCCTCACTCTAGGCATCACTGTAGGGGCACACCTCACTCTAGGCATCACTGTAGGGGCACACCTCACTCTAGGCCTCACTCTAGGCACACCTCACTCTAGGGGCACACCTCACTCTAGGCATCACTGTAGGGGCACACCTCACTCTAGGCCCTCACTCTAGGGGCACACCTCACTCTAGGGGCACACCTCACTCTAGGGGCACAACCTCACTCTAGGCATCACTGTATGGGCACACCTCACTCTAGGGGCACACCTCACTCTAGGGCACACTCACTCTAGGGGACACACCTCACTCTAGGGCACACCTCACTGTAGGGGCACACCTCACTCTAGGCATCACTGTAGGGGCACACCTCACTCTAGGGGCACACGTCACTCTAGGGGCACTCCTCACTCTAAGGCATCACTGCTTAGGGGCACACCTCACTCTATGCATCACTGTAGGGGCACACCTCACTCTAGGGGCAAACCTCACTCTAGGGGACACCTCACTCTAGGGCACCTCACTCTGGGGCACACCTCACTCTATGGCATCACTGTAGGGGCACACCTCACTCTAGGCACCCTCACTCTAGGGGCACACCTCACTCTGGGCACGCCTCACTCTAGGGGCACACCTCACTCTAGTAGCATCACTCGTAGGGGCACACCTCACTCTAGGCATCACCTGTAGGGGCACACCTCACTCTAGGGCACTCAACTGTAGGGGCACACCTCACTCTAGGTGCACACATCACTCTAGGGGCACACCTCACTCTAGGCACCTCACTCTAGGGGCACACCTCACTCTAGCCTCACTGAGGGCACGCCTCACTCTAGGGGCACGCCTCACTCTAGGGGCACACCTCACTCTAGGCATCACTGTAGGGGCACGCCTCACTCTAGGGTACACCTCACTGTAGGGGCACACCTCACTCTGTGCGCCTCACTCTAGGGGCACACCTCACTCTAGGCGTCACTGTGGGGACACCTCACTCTAGGGCACACCTCACTCTAGGGCACCTCACTCTAGGGGCACGCCTCACTCTAGGGGCACACCTCACTCTAGGTGTACACCTCACTCTAGGGGCACACCTCACTCTGGTGTACGCCTCACTCTAGGGGCACACCTCACTCTGGTGTGCGCCTCACTCTAGGGGCACGCCTCACTCTAGGGGCACACCTCACTCTGGTGTACGCCTCACTCTAGGGGCACACCTCACTCTAGGGGCACACCTCACTCTGGTGTACGCCTCACTCTAGGGGCGCACCTCACTCTGGTGTACGCCTCACTCTAGGGGCACACCTCACTCTGGTACACGCCTCACTCTAGGAGCACACCTCACTCTGGAGTACGCCTCATTCTAGGAGCACACCTCACTCTGGTGTGCGCCTCACTCTAGGGGCACACCTCACTCTGGTGTACGCCTCACTCTAGGGGCACACCTCACTCTGGTGTACGCCTCACTCTAGGGGCGCACCTCACTCTAGGGGCACACCTCACTCTAGGGGCACACCTCACTCTGGTGTACGCCTCACTCTAGGGGCACACCTCACTCTGGTGTACGCCTCACTCTAGGGGCACACCTCACTCTGGTGTACGCCTCACTCTAGGGGCACGCCTCACTCTGGTGTACGCCTCACTCTAGGGGCACACCTCACTCTGGTGTACGCCTCACTCTAGGGGCACACCTCACTCTGGTGTACGCCTCACTCTAGGGGCACACCTCACTCTGGTGTGCGCCTCACTCTAGGGGCACACCTCACTCTGGTGTACGCCTCACTCTAGGGGCACACCTCACTCTGGTGTACGCCTCACTCTAGGGGCACACCTCACTCTGGTGTGCGCCTCACTCTAGGGGCACACCTCACTCTGGTGTACGCCTCACTCTAGGGGCACACCTCACTCTGGTGTGCGCCTCACTCTAGGGGCACACCTCACTCTGGTGTACGCCTCACTCTAGGGGCACACCTCACTCTCTGGTGTACACCTCACTCTAGGGGCACACCTCACTCTGGTGTACGCCTCACTCTAGGGGCGCACCTCACTCTGGTGTGCGCCTCACTCTAGGGGCACACCTCACTCTGGTGTACGCCTCACTCTAGGGGCACACCTCACTCTGGTGTACGCCTCACTCTAGGGGCACACCTCACTCTGGTGTGCGCCTCACTCTAGGGGCGCACCTCACTCTGGTGTGCGCCTCACTCTAGGGGCGCACCTCACTCTGGTGTACGCCTCACTCTAGGGGCGCACCTCACTCTGGTGTACGCCTCACTCTAGGGCCACACCTCACTCTAGGGACACACCTCACTTTGGTGTACGCCTCACTCTAGGGGCACACCTCACTCTGGTGTACGCCTCACTCTAGGGGAACACCTCACTCTGGTGTACGCCTCACTCTAGGGGCGCACCTCACTCTGGTGTGCGCCTCACTCTAGGGGCACACCTCACTCTGGTGTACGCCTCACTCTAGGGGGCACACCTCACTCTGGTGTGCGCCTCACTCTAGGGGCACGCCTCACTCTGGTGTACGCCACACTCTAGGGGCCCACCTCACTCTGGTGTACCCCTCACTCTAGGAGCACACCTCACTCTGGTGTACGCCTCACTCTAGAGGCACACCTCACTCTGTTGTACACCTCACTCTAGGGGCACACTTCACTCTGGTGTACGCCTCACTCTAGGGGCACGCCTCACTCTGGTGTACGCCTCACTCTAGAGGCACACCTCACTCTGGTGTACACCTCACTCTAGGGGCACACTTCACTCTGGTGTACGCCTCACTCTAGGGGCACACCTCACTCTGGTGTACACCCCACTCTAGGGGCACACCTCACTCTGGTGTACGCCTCACTCTAGGGGCACACCTCACTCTGGTGTACGCCTCACTCTAGGGGCACAGTTCCGTAAAGGACTGATCACTAGCTAAAAAAGGAGCTCTTCGCACTCACCGGTGATCTTGCGCTCTCCCTGTTTCTGCCGTGTGCTCTTTCACGCCGCCCCGCCTTATAATCATTTTGGAGGATTTCTAGAATCTTGGAGACAGCGAGAATAGACTAGAATGCAAGTCATGGTCTGGAAGCTGCGCCAAGTGACGTCACGCGGCAATTCAAAGGGCAATCACCCCCTGGCTACGTCACGTAACTAGGAAACAGACCTTCCTCGGGGTGGGGGGTGGGGATGGGGGTGGGGGTGGGGGGTGGGGGTCGGGGGGTAAGTCAAAGCTGGAAAGCACCACGACATTCTAGTGTATTCTAGAACCTTCACAACATATTTTTAGTACAACAACGTGGTTGAAGCCACAGCTTTTTATTATAAAGCAGCTTAATATCTTATGCACAAGACAAACGACACTGCCTGAATTTCTTCCATGCCCAGACAGTCACTTGTTTGGTGCAAAATAATCTGTCAAAACTCTCAAATCCAACGCTACCCAAAGTTACAACAGTTTGGGACAGGCAGACTACATCATACTGATGTAGCAACGTGGTAAAATCAGGTTCATACATCATTTGGAGCAGTCTTTCATTGTTCCAGGTGAGGATTTTGAATCCGTCTGCGACTGCTCTATCCGAACTACAGCACCATGGCCTTCGGTCCTTATCCTATCTCCTGCCTCTGCGTCGAACTCGTCCCAATCTGTAAACCCGAGTCAGTAATACTTTTGCCAGAAGGCGAAATCTCTAGTTTACTAGAATGAACTCGTCCTCGACTTTCATGCTGACGGTGGCAGAAACGGAAGCAGAGGTAGATGCAACACACGATGTTTTGCTCTCCAGATGGCTCAACTCTTGTGGACTGTTTTGTTGATCACTTTGGCTTCGCCGAGCAATCACAACGAGGAATCTCCCAGGATTCTATCCCTTCTTTCGCTTGCTCTTTAACTCTCTGTTTCATTCGGAGGTTTTCATTGTTAGATCACCAGCTGCGTCCATGCCTTTCCCTTGAGAACCTCTCTATTCTCCAGGATTTACATTTTAACAGATGTTCTCAGGAGCTGTAAAAGGACTGGTCTCTTTCTGTGATGGTCTTCCAGGTCTGGGAAGGTGCGCAACATTCTCTTCCTGGAGGTCGATACTCAGCACAGCATCGTTTAGGCACTGCAGGGTAGACAAATTTATCATCCATTTTTGTTCGGTATATTTCACAATCTGTTCATGGTTGAGTCAGTGGGGATTGAGACTGTCTTTTGCTGGGTCCCTGGCCACGTTGGTATCTGGGGAAACGAGAGAGCGGATCACGCTGCCAAATCTGCCCTCCTCCTTGCTCCAACAAGTGCTAAGGTTCCTGTAGACGATCTCAGACCCTATGTTGTAAGATATGTTGTAAAACTCTGTCAGGTGGACTGGGACGGCGGAATCAATAGCAAATTACATGAGATTGCCCCTATTTGGGGAGAGAGGTCCCACTCTTAATTCCCCTGTGGGTTCGGGGGAAGAATTGACCCACTGCGTCTCCCTACGCGATTAGTAAGAGGCGAATAACTGATGACACCGTGACTTGATTTGCGTATACTCTAAACTGTTCTAGTGATGTTCGTGCTTACTGGCTTTACATAGCCTTCAAAGGCTGATAGGCCGTAAAACACACCAATCCAATCCAATCTCACTCTTAAATGTTATCAAGAAGAGACAAAGTTGTGCTTTGTCTAGCCCGAATTGGACACAAAATATTAACGCATTCCTCTCTTTTAGGGTCGGAAAATCCGCCGCAATGTCCTTCGCGACAAGTACCCTTGACTGTTTGAAATAATTTACTGGATTACCCTTGAATTTCTGAATATAGATGTAATTCTACTATCAATGACATTATAAATATTTAAAGTGATAATCTTTCTCTAATGTGTTTCTTAAAATCTAATGGTTTCTATAACAAGTTTTGAATATATATAATACTTTTCACGTGTGCTTCTTAATATCCAAATACGATTTTTGTAGCAATTGTTTAAAATATTAGTGACATATGTCATCCATGATTGTATGTATACTCTTTTGTATGTTTCCATGTAAGTAAATGAGTAGAGCTACTTGTATGTATGTATATATATATATACATACATACAAGTATATATATATATACTTTACAAATATATGCTTCCTGTCTTTACACATTACTTTTGAAAGCAAATGTTGAGGCCTTACATTGCCAAATAAGGCTGATTGGCCCATAAGCAATAAACATTCATTCACTCATTTCTTCATTCAGAGTTCGTATGAACTTTTCTTGACATTCTTTGTGAGTTTCACGTGATTTTTCTTTCACTCCACACGTAATTACGTTGTTTGTTTGATTTCTTCATTCTGCTTCTTCTATCGCTTCTTTTATTCTTTCGACTTTTTCTTCCAGTTTATTTTGTTGTTCTTTCAATCCTGTTACATCAGACTCAAGCGTTTTGATGCTATCCGGTAAAATCTTGCTATCTCCATCCAACTCGTCAAGGATGGCTTGCATATTTCATCAATTTTGGTGTCTATACCACCAATCTCCGATGTCAGCATCACTCGGAAATCTGTCATCTGTTGTCGTTGGATTTCTGACGCCCATTTCTTCAAGAGAGCTTCTCCATTTCCTCTATTTCCATTGGAGGTCCAGGATTGAGCTCCACATTTCCGCTGGGTAGGAGAAGCATGCGCAAGTCTGCTTGAAGGAGTCCATCACCATTGCCTGTCATTGTACTTTTGCTCGGGCAGCACACTAGGTGTGAGCCATCGTGGTCGGCACGGGCCATGCCTAGAGTGGAAAACTGGCGGGAGGGTTGTTCTCACATTCTCATGTCCGTACGAATAAGTTATTTCAGCGGAATGAACTATGAATGGTTTGAAACAGTTCGTGTCACCGTACCCATTGCTGTCTCTGTTGCTTGTTTCTGATCTCTCGACAGTACATTGTTCTGGTGGTGAATTGTTAATGACGATAAGGGCAAGACGAGCAAAAACTAAATATTGGGATTCGGGTCATCCGGGCATGTAAGGCCGAAACCGCAGCCGCTGATACAGGGCAGTGTAGACAGGAGAAGACAACACGGGCCATGGTAGTTCAGCTGGCAGAGCATTTCGGGCGCTAACCGAAAGGTCGCTGGTTCAGTCCCCGCCTATGGTCTTAAAATGTTTCTGTCTGTCCCACGCAGGGCTTCAGCTCTGTATGTTAAACAATTGTTCTGGTGAAGCGTTGTAGATGACACGTAAGTATTAGTATTGTATTCAGATGTAATGGCAAACGAGTCGCACTGCTGAGAGAGAGAGAGAGAGAGAGAGAGAGAGAGAGAGAGAGAGATTTACGTTGCTTGATGGGCTAGGTGATAGTGCTGGTGTTAGATATGGTTGTGACGAACGTAGAGGAAGTAGTGATTGTACTTGTGGTAGTGATGATGGCAGTGCTTTTAATGTTGGTGACGATGCTGGTGGTGATAGTGGTGGTGATTATTTCGGAAGCGGTGAAAGGGGAGATGTTTGCGGGGATGTTCTGATGGAGTTGGTGCTGGTTGTATTTAAAGTGGTGGTAGCGGTAGTAGTAGTAGGTCGTCGTGGTAGTAGTTTTAGTTGCTGTGGTGGTAGTGATGGTGCTGGTGGTGTTCATGGAAATGGTGATGATAACAGTAGCGGTGGTAGTGGTTTTGACGCTGGTGGTGTTGGTGGAAGTGATGGTGACAGTACTAGTAGTGGATATGGTGGAAGTGGTGACGATAACAGTAGCGGTGGTAGTGGTTTTGACGCTGGTGGTGTTGGTGGAATTGGTGATGATAACAGTAGCGGAGGTAGCGGTTTTGATGCGGGTGGTGTTAGATATGGTGAAAGTGGTGATGGCGGTTGTGGAGGTGGTGCCAATGCTGTAGGTAGTAGTAGTAGTGAATAGTAAAGTGTTATTGGCGGTGAGATAGTTGTCATTTTGTTGGTTAAAAAGATCGATTGCTACTAGCGTTACACGTTCCAACGGCGTTTCATCCTAAATCTGTCACGATTGTCAGCACTTCTTACCCCAACATTCTGTTTCAGAAGACAACGGAATAGATCTGACAAGACAGACGAGGGGATTGGCTGCCCATGATGCAACACACCAGCAATGGACGCCTTGAAACTGACGTGCACGGTGAAAAAAATCATCCTCGGTACTTTTCATGCCATCCTCTGCGTCTTCCTCCTGTCTATCATCAGTGTGCTGGCATCCATGGTGAACAACCCAGACATCGTGAAGCAAAGATTCCAACCCATCGTGGATCAGGCCAATCTTAGTCTTGAGTCCGTGGGTATAACGTACGATATAGACCTGGACAACATGTACGTCCTGGACTACACAATTTTCATCTTCAAAGTACTCATCGTCGTCCTCGTCGTTTTCTTCCTCGTGTGCCTCTTCTCCCTCATAACCCTGATCACGTCGATCAAGATCAACACTATCATATACATCATCCTCACGTCTCTCTTCCTGGTAGCCTACTTCAGTTTCTTCGTGGTTATCATCACAGGGCGTTCGACCCTAGCGGGTAAGAAGATTTCCTTCAAGGCGGACCTCGTAGAAAACTACGAGGGACTTTTCTCCACCGAGCTTAAAACAGTGATATGGAACTTCGCCATGTGTGGCCTGTCCTGCTGTGGCGTGGACGGGTACGAGGATTTCGAGGAAGCCAAGCTATGGACGGGCAAGAAGAACATCACCCTGGGGACTGTTGTTGTCCCCGTGGACTTCGATATGCCTTTGGCCTGCTGCAAGCGCGAGGTCATTCTGTCCCTGAAACCCATCATCAGGGATTTCGTTCAACCTGCGGGCACGTTCGCCAAGAACCATTCTGCCTTGATGGTGCTGCAGTGTGCCCTAGTGAACAACACCGCCAAGAATAACATGTACAAGGGCTGCTACGATGCCGGCTGGGACAAGCTGGACATCTTCATCAGAGACCCTCTCTTCATTGTCTTCAACGTCGTATTCATGCTTATCATCGCGGCTTCAATTATCTGCAACGTAATCTCTCTATGCACATAAGTCCTTGTGCCTAGAGCTTCTCAAGGGCAGGCGGAAAGACGAGACCATCGAGAGTTTATAATTGCACTTATCTTTTTTCGGTCAGACCAATTTCCACCAAAGGTGTATACACTGACCTATAGACCCTGCCTATTTGGCCACGAGTTTCTCGCCCTTAGGCAGGTTAGATGACGCGACCTATGGGAGTTTAAATTTCCTCGTTTACTTTTTGTCAGACTGGTTTATACCGAAGGTGCATACACTGATCTAATGACCCTGTCCATCCTGCAGTCTATGTGGTCTGCACATGACTTAGCAATGCTTTACGTTCGTGCTCCCACGTTATCGAAATAAGAATGTTCTTGTTTTGATGCAATAATTTATCTTTGAAAAGATAAATTATTGCATCAAAACAAAGATTCCACGCCCCGTCACAGCATCCCATTGTCTCATTTCATCCCTGCATGACCATACATAAAGATGTCATTTTCAACTACTTGAACTAGTCGACTCAAACTTATGTTCGTATGCATTCACGAGCATACCTCCACCACTTCATTTCATCAGGAATAATGTTTCAAAATCACAGGACGCCATCACAACCACCACCATCTCCACCTCTGTACACCATTAACTTTCCTTTTATTTGATGCCAAATGTGTTTGAGTATCTTGAAAAATGACAAAGTTATGACGAATTAAAAAGCAAAGGTCTGGAAAAGCACTTTCGAGTTGGAACGTATTTAACACAATACATGTATAGCGTCAAACAATGGAGGTAATTGACACCGTAACCCTAGGAAAACCCGTTAATTTTTTTAAGCGGGATTTATGAAAATCCTCACATGTGACACAATTGTTTTATCAATCGGATATTGCCAAATATTTATTCACCCTATGTAGGTCCCAACCAGTTGGTATTAGCCATACACTATGATTCAGCAAAAGCTCCTCAGCGACTTAACCTTACAAACTTTCAGCCAGATCCATCACCATCGAGGAAGAAAGGAGACACATACCATCGTGAGAAATGCAGATCAGCCCCTCCACACAGAATTCTACTCCAGACTCATACCGTCGCCAAAAACACAGTTACCATCGATCATTCTTACCAACTGCCACCAATATCTGACCATCAATAAGAAACAAACACACGACAAACACCAATATCTGACCACTATCTATTCTGAAGCAGCATTATAACCCGCACCTCTGGCAATGCAATCACATTTCTGTTGCCTCCGCCAAGGTGGTCACTGCCTCCGTCAAAGTGGTCACTGCCTCCGCCAAAGTGGTCACTGCCTCCGCCTCCGTCAAGGTGGTCACTGCCTCCGTCAAGGTGGTCACTGCCTCCGCCTCCGTCAAGGTGGTCACTGCCTCCGTCAAGGTGGTCACTGCCTCCGCCTCCGTCAAGGTGGTCACTGCCTCCGCCTCCGTCAAGGTGGTCACTGCCTCCGTCAAGGTGGTCACTGCCTCCGCCAAAGTGGTCACTGCCTCCGTCAAGGTGGTCACTGCCTCCGCCTCCGTCAAGGTGGTCACTGCCTCCGTCAAGGTGGTCACTGCCTCCGCCTCCGTCAAGGTGGTCACTGCCTCCGCCAAAGTGGTCACTGCCTCCGTCAAGGTGGTCACTGCCTCCGCCAAAGTGGTCACTGCCTCCGCCAAAGTGGTCACTGCCTCCGTCAAGGTGGTCACTGCCTCCGCCAAGGTGGTCACTGCCTCCGCCAAGGTGGTCACTGCCTCCGCCAAGGTGGTCACTGCCTCCGCCTCCGTCAAGGTGGTCACTGCCTCCGCCAAGGTGGTCACTGCCTCCGCCAAGGTGGTCACTGCCTCCGCCAAGGTGGTCACTGCCTCCGCGAAGGTGGTCACTGCCTCCGCCTCCGTCAAGGTGGTCACTGCCTCCGTCAAGGTGGTCACTGCCTCCGCCTCCGTCAAGGTGGTCACTGCCTCCGTCAAGGTGGTCACTGCCTCCGTCAAGGTGGTCACTGCCTCCGCCAAGGTGGTCACTGCCTCCGCCAAGGTGGTCACTGCCTCCGCCTCCGTCAAGGTGGTCACTGCCTCCGTCAAGGTGGTCACTGCCTCCGCCTCCGTCAAGGTGGTCACTGCCTCCGTCAAGGTGGTCACTGCCTCCGCCAAAGTGGTCACTGCCTCCGCCAAGGTGGTCAGTGCCTCCGTCAAGGTGGTCACTGCCTCCGTCAAGGTGGTCACTGCCTCCGCCAAGGTGGTCACTGCCTCCGTCAAGGTGGTCACTGCCTCCGCCAAAGTGGTCACTGCCTCCGTCAAGGTGGTCACTGCCTCCGCCAAGGTGGTCACTGCCTCCGTCAAGGTGGTCACTGCCTCCGCCAAGGTGGTCACTGCCTCCGTCAAGGTGGTCACTGCCTCCGCCAAGGTGGTCACTGCCTCCGCCAAGGTGGTCACTGCCTCCGCCAAGGTGGTCACTGCCTCCGCCAAGGTGGTCACTGCCTCCGTCAAGGTGGTCACTGCCTCCGTCAAGGTGGTCACTGCCTCCGTCAAGGTGGTCACTGCCTCCGCCAAGGTGGTCACTGCCTCCGCCAAAGTGGTCACTGCCTCCGTCAAAGTGGTCACTGCCTCCGCCAAGGTGGTCACTGCCTCCGCCAAGGTGGTCACTGCCTCCGTCAAGGTGGTCACTGCCTCCGCCTCCGTCAAGGTGGTCACTGCCTCCGTCAAGGTGGTCACTGCCTCCGCCAAGGTGGTCACTGCCTCCGCCAAAGTGGTCACTGCCTCCGTCAAAGTGGTCACTGCCTCCGCCAAGGTGGTCACTGCCTCCGTCAAGGTGGTCACTGCCTCCGCCAAGGTGGTCACAGCCTCCGTCAAGGTGGTCACTGCCACCGCCAAGGTGGTCAGTGCCTCCGTCAAGGTGGTCACTGCCTCTGCCAAGGTGGTCACTGCCTCCGCCAAGGTGGTCACTGCCTCCGTCAAGGTGGTCACTGCCTCCGTCAAGGTGGTGACTGCCTCCGCCAAGGTGGTCACTGCCTCCGCCAAGGTGGTCACTGCCTCCGTCAAGGTGGTCACTGCCTCCGTCAAGGTGGTCACTGCCTCCGCCAAGGTGGTCACTGCCTCCGTCAAGGTGGTCACTGCCTCCGCCTCCGTCAAGGTGGTCACTGCCTCCGTCAAGGTGGTCACTGCCTCCGCCAAAGTGGTCACTGCCTCCGTCAAGGTGGTCACTGCCTCCGCCAAGGTGGTGACTGCATCCGCCAAGGTGGTCACTGCCTCCGCCAAGGTGGACACTGCCTCCGCCAAGGTGGTCACTGCCTCCGTCAAGGTGGTCACTGCTTTCAGTTTATTAATGAGTTACTTATTCGGCAAAACTCAAAAGGTTCACCACGGATCCTGATGAAATTTGGTGCAAGGTCAGGGTTTCCCCAAGGTCAGGGTTTTGCCCAAGGTCAGGGTTTTACCCAAGGTCAGGGTTTACCCAAGGTCAGGGTTTTACCCAAGGTCAGGGTTTTACCCAAGGTCAGGGTTTTACCCAAAGTCAGGGTTTCCCCAAGGTCAGAGTTTTACCCTAGGTCAGGGTTTTACCCAAGGTCAGGGTTTTATACAAGGTCAGGGTTTCCCCAAGGTCAGGGTTTCCCCAAGGTCAGGGTTTTACCCAAGGTCAGGGTTTCCTCAAGGTCAGAGTTTTACCCAAGGTCAGGGTGTTACCCAAGGTCAGGGTTTTACCCAAGGTCAGGGTTTTACCCAAGGTCAGATTTTTACCCAAGGTCAGGGTTTTACCCAAGGTCAGGGTTTTACCCAAGGTCAGGGTTTTACCCAAGGTCAGGGTTTTACCCAAGGTCAGGGTTTCCCCAAGGTCAGAGTTTTACCCAAGGTCAGGGTTTTACCCAAGGTCAGAGTTTTACCCAAGGTCAGGGTTTTACCCAAGGTCAGGGTTTTACCCAAGGTCAGAGTTTTACCCAAGGTCAGGGTTTTACCCAAGGTCAGGGTTTTACCCAAGGTCAGGGTTTCCCCAAGGTCAGAGTTTTACCCAAGGGCAGGGTTTTACCCAAGGTCAGGGTTTCCCCAAGGTCAGAGTTTTACCCAAGGGCAGGGTTTTACCCAAGGTCAGAGTTTTACCCAAGGTCAGGGTTTTACCCAAGGTCAGGGTTTTACCCAAGGTCAGAGTTTTACCCAAGGTCAGGGTTTTACCCAAGGTCAGGGTTTTACCCAAGGTCAGGGTTTCCCCAAGGTCAGAGTTTTACCCAAGGGCAGGGTTTTACCCAAGGTCAGGGTTTTACCCAAGGTCAGAGTTTTACCCAAGGTCAGGGTTTTACCGAAGATCAGGGTTTTACCCAAGGTCAGAGTTTTACCCAAGGTCAGGGTTTGACCCAAGGAAAGTTCCGTTAAATTTTGGAGGCTATGTATACGTATGATGTCGTGTTAGAACTACAACATTAAAAAAAGAAAGTTGTCTGTTATGAAATTTAGGAATTGGAAGCTAGATATTTTATTGCACATTACAAAGTTGATGCCAAACTATTGATGACCGTAGCATATGCGCTCCGCACTCAGATATTGTTTTCAGCAACTAAGATGAAATAAGCTTCATAGCGTCAGGCCTGGCTTGCAGAATATCCTGCCTGAGTTACTCATACGGGCCATGGAAGAGAAATTGTGATTTCCTTGGTGGAGGTTTGCGCTGTCAGAGTGCTTTCTATCTCATTTCATATTCAATATAACCCTTTGTCTGTTTTCGTGTTGTTGTTGTTGTTCTTGTTGTTGTTTTGGGGGGAGGTGAGCCTTGCATTGCGAAGTTTCTGTTGTACAAAAGCCATTAACCTAATCCCAGTGAAATGTAGCTTTGATTTTCATATTACTGGATGAATAAAGTTTACATTATGTTATATCATGTCCTGTGCTGCCGTGCCCTGCCCTGCCATGCCCTGCCCCGCCGCACCCTGCCCTGCCCTGCCCTGCCCCACCCTGCCCTGCCCTGCCCCACCCCGCCCCGCCCCGCCCCGCCCTGCCCTGCCCTGCCCTATCCAGCCTGCCCTGCCCTGACTTGCCCTGCCCTGCGGCGCGGTGCGGCGTGGCGTAGCGTGGTGTGGTGTGGTGTGGTGTTATGTTATGTTAGCCCTGGCTTTGCCAGAATGGGTCACAATTAAAAAGAGGGAGAAAGTCAGAGACATGTATCAAATGTAAAACAAGCGACAAATAAAAAAGAGCCGAAAACTGTGGCCAATATATATATATATATATATCTGCCGATAATGTTTGTAGGCAACAATTAACCAGTAGTAAGCCGCTTGCTGAGAAAGTGAGCACAGAACGCTTAAGCTCAAGCCAGCACCCAAAGGGCATTGGTCAAGTCTTCACGCCCCGTCTTCGATAAAGGAGGGCGCCACTGGGGTTACGAACAGAAAACGTACAACATAAAATCAAAGCAGCTCAAACAAAGTGAAGATAATGAGAAAAACTAGAGAAAAATAGGCAATGCAAGTTTTCATAGGTTTTATTCCGAAATGTTGCTCACATTTAGCAATACACTGTCTTAATAAATTATAAAAGATGCTTTTGCTGCAACAGCTTTCTTAACCAAGCTTAACAGGAACAGAAAGAAAAGGCACGCTTGGCGTTGACTCCATGAGAGGATGAAAACTGTATCATCTTGCGGAGACTCTGTTGCATTCAGCTTGTGGATGCCGTGAGGGTTACAGAAATACTACGTACACCATGGGATTCTTGTCTGCAGCGGATAGTTTCCAAAGATACAAAGCGATCTGCTTACAGAAAACTAACGTAAAGACTCGAGAAAGCAGCGCTCATAGGCTCGGACAGTTGTCAGCTTTGAAGTCCGGAGGTGTCAAAGGGATTATAAAAATGGCAGATGCAAGGATGAAAAGCATTAGTAAATAAACTTTCAAATATTTTGATCAATAACAAAAGTAAATAGAAGCTGTTGAAAAAAGGTATACCGCTAAAAGACCATGTGTGTCCATCCGGCTGTCCGTCTGTTCGTCTGTCTGTACGTCTGCATGTCTTTCTGTGTGTCGGTTGGTCGGTGTCCGTTCGCGCGCCCGTCCGTTTGTCTGTGTGTGTCTGCGCGCGCGCGCGCGTGTGTGTGTGTGTGTGTGTGTGTGTGTGTGTGTGTGTGTGTGTGTCTGTGTCTGTGTCTGTGTGCGTGTGTGTGTCTGTGTGTGTGTTTGTGTCTGTCTGTCTGTCTGTCTGTCTGTCTGTCTGCCTGCCTGCCTGCCTGCCTGCCTGCCTGCCTGCCTGCCTGTCTGTCTGTCTGTCTGTCTGCCTGCCTGCCTGCCTGCCTGTCTGTCTGTCTGTCTGTCTGTCTGTCTGTCTGTCTGTCTGTCCGTCCAACCGCCCGTCCGTTCATCCGTCGGTCTCTCTGTCATGCTGTTCACATCGGAAACTCGCTGCTGTCAGATTTCCGCTCATCTACGGTCTTGGAGGTCGCGTCTTGCTTTGGACGGGAGTGGGAGGACGACGGAGTGTTCTCGTCCGCGCTTTCGCTGGCGTCAAGCAGCACTGCCGCCACAAAGAGGAAGAGAACCAAAGCTTCGCACAACAGGCACACTGGGTCGCACACCTGGGCGGTGACGCTGTTGGTGAGGTACTCCACCATTTCCATCAAAATCGTGTGGCAGCCGCGGTCCTTGTTGTTCCCATCCTTGTGGCTTTTGACGGAGCACGCCAGCTCCTTGAGGGCGGGGTGCAATGGATCATAGTAGGGACTGGTTACGTTCGGCGGGAGCTCGTAGCTGTTGAGGATGTAGCTGACTCGCCTGGCCGCGTCCCTTTTGCAGCAAGCTAGGGGCATGTCCCCTCGCACGGGCACGGACGCTCCCTTCAAAGTGATGTTCCTGGACTTGTGCCACCTGAGTGCGACGTTGAAGTCCCGGTACCCGTCCACTCCGCAGCAGCCGGCTCCGACCATGATGGAGTTCCACATGACGCTAGTGGGATTGTCGGAGAAGAGGCCCTCGTAATCTTCTTGGAGACTCGCCTTCATGCTGACCCTCTGGCTTTCCAGCTTTACCCTTCTGCCATGGATCAGGATCAGAAGGTTGACCTCGGCCAGGAAGAAGATGAACATGACCACGATGTACACCAGGAGCACGCATTTTTTCCTCAAAAGGGCGCCCATGATTCCCGTGAGGCAACAGACGAGCACGCAGGTGTCGAAGGCCAGCTTGACCTTGATGATGCTTCGCGTGAAGACCAGGTAGTCCACCGCCTTCCTGTCGATCTTCATCGGAGACTGGTACTTCATCAGGTCTTCTTCCAGGGCGTCCAGGTACGGGCGAGTCAGGTGCAGGTAGACGTCGGGGTCACTGAGTGCATGTCCCATGACCACGATGAGGATGAGAGAGAGAAGAGCAACTATGGCGTTGAGAAGACAGGTCAGCGGGACGTGGTAGGCATCCAGCCTTCTTTTC
>JAWQFJ010009198.1:0-10000 GCA_034096865.1 Theodoxus fluviatilis | reverse complement strand
AAAAGTGTATTCATTTTTTTTTTCGAATCCCTATGCAGAACACATCAATATTTCATTTTAATCGCTATATTATTCCAATCAAGATGTGCATCGGATTCAACGTTGCAAATCGACTCGGGCCACTGACAGAGATACATGATACTACACGGTGTAGCTGAGAGGGATACATGATACCACATTATCGTGTAGCTGAGAGGTTTGAGGTGTTCATTGTGTGCTACATTTTGTAGATCAGTGACATAGAGACACCTTGGGCACGTTGATTACGCTAGGAGCCCTCCTCGAAGGATAGCCGAGATTGAGCAAGACGTCCAAGAAACGGCCAATCACCAACTGGCAAAGCAAAGACCGAGAGATCATGCCTGCGTCCCGGTGTCACAGCCCCGAAGATGATTTCATCGCGCATGGTTCTGCGCATGCCCCGAAACCGGAAGTGACGTATTTTGTACGTTCGGAGATGCCTATAAGCATCGCGCATCGTTATGCATCGCGCCTGGTAAACGTTAATTTTCAGTGTTCTCTGGAGCTTAAACATGGATATCCAATGCGAATTAGGCACTCTAGGGGCCCCTCCAGTTGCAATGTGTTCATTTATTGACCGAAAAACACAAAATCTAACCCACAATTATTAAATTAGGGCTGAGAACTACTGTTTGTTTACATTAGATACGCCACTTGTTGGCTGTTTGGAAAATGTTGAATTTAAGGATGTGAGAAGTTTGGGGATAGAGCTAGACATATATTTTTGCAGTTGTTTTAAAAACTGCAGCCCCTCTTTCTTTTCACAGGCAGCAAGGATTAAGTTTTCATGCATACCTTTTAAGGGTCAAAAACAAAATCCACAGTATTTTTTGGTTTATTTGTGAGTTGAGTCTGGATCTGTAGCGATGTACCTGGTAGTTTGTTTGCATTCACCTGTCAAACAGGCATTAGAAATAGCCTAATATAAAGCCACAGCTGACAGTGGCACGCACACAAGCGAAACATTTTTTAAAATTTATTTATATTATTATCAATGTAAACACAGTCACAATGTCGACAGGGTTGAACTTCCACTGTTTTGGTGTCATTGTGGTATTGTTGTCTTTTCATGATTGTAATAATTTACAGTGTCTGTATCTAATGTAGGTCTTGTGGTATTGTTTTATTTTCGTTCCATTTCTTTCCACATGATCATGTATAAATGTTTTTCTGCCATTGTGGTATTGTTTTTTCCTTGTTTGTAAAAATGTACAGTGTCCGTGTCCAATGTAACTTTTGTTTGTTCTTGTTTTCTTATCATTTTCTTGTTGCTATTGTAGAAAAATTGGTTTTTCATGTGTTTTATGACCTAATCTTTATAGCCTCATGTGCAACAAGATTTTAAATACACTTATTCCTACTGCAACTGACAGTTCCTATCTGGGAATCTAGTGCTTTAACCCATTGTATCACTTCATTTTTTATTTTATTTTTATATTTTTATTTACTAATTCTTGATATAATCTATTTATTTTGGTGAAAAGTCATATTGGGTAAATAACTGGCATTAGAATTAGAAAAGAATTAGGCATATAGCTGACAGCAGCACTACCAACTAGAGATATGTGTTGTTGAAACATTTAAAAATGGGCTACAAGCATGAAATTTGAAAGTGTTGTTCAGTTATGTGTGCTGATTGAACTGTTCATTGGAAAGTACGGTTTTTTTCGGTTTTTTCTTCGTCCTCTCACTTGCCGCCATCTTGTTAACTTTAGTCTCGCGGCACATCACCTTTGAACGAGGCGCGATACACGCGTCACTTCCAGTTTTGACGCATGCGCAGAACCAAAGAGTATGATTTACCAACGGCGTCAGGACACCGGCGCCAGAGTCGCTGAAGAAGTTGCCGATAGACGAAACATCTGACGATACAGACATCACAACAGTTTTCACTTGATAGACCATACTATGGTAACATCACGAATGGCACGGACACTTTTTCAAAGAAAATACAGCAATACGGGTTTAATTGTAAACAATTTTGTCGAAAATGTTGTGCCTCGATACACTTCGATCACGTAAAGGGACATGATTCAGAGAGTGGACATGTGGGATGATTCGCGTATGCAACGATTAAAAAAATTTCGACGGTATTTGTCCAGAAATAACCTATACACATACTCATCAAAATATGCAAATGAACACTCGAACTTATGCATATTACATGTACAGGCACTGTCGGCAACCCAACTGGCACGGTCTCCGCCATTTTGGTTCATCCGGGCCTCTGCAGCTAGACGCGGCGAGGTATCTCCGGAGCTACCTGGCCACCCTCCTTTACAGAGAGTGCCTCCTTTTGAGCGAGGCGCCGTAGGCAACGTCTAAACCTCGAGTTTCCTGCAAGGTTCCTTGACTAAGAAACGCGCCTCATGTTTCTGTTGCTTTGTGAGCGATGGCCTTAACCCTCAATGAGTCCTGAAAATTGTGATTTTGTTTCTTCTTCCCTAGAGGTGTCCTACAACGCAGTGGGTCTAACAGTGTTATTGGAAATCCCTTGCTATCACCATCTCATGTTTTTTTAGACATGTTTGCTAGCCGACTGTTTTTGTCTTTTTACCCTGCCTGAGGCGCTGAAGACGCCTTCGATGAGTCGTCTAAGGTTTGAAGTGTCCAGCTACGTGGTAATACTGGTATGTCCTCCAGGCCTGTCGCAATTTGCTTTCTACAAGAGATGGCGCTTGCGAAGGGAGAGCATGTGAACATACTGAGATGCACTAAGCATGAGGTCCTGTCAAAGGCTACGTTGTGCAGACGACTCATGAATTCATCCACGTGCTGTCCTCTCAGCCAGCCGCTCACAAGCTGCGACATCAAAACGCGCACTTACGTGGTAGTAAGTGAAGAAGACAAGGTTCCGGCTTTGAACACAGTAGCTGACAAGCGACTGCAATATTTGTAATGTTGCTGTCCTTCCTGCAGACGACAGTCTGCGAGAGGCCATAGCAAGAAGAAGGATGCTGAAAAGAGAGAAAACCTCTGCATGAATTAACGGGACTAATTCTCTCCATCGCTCACACTTTGCCTCTTGTTGCTCACTCGTCTGGTCGCCCTGATCTGGGTGGGCTTCTTCGGTTGAGTCAGACAGATTAAAATCGCACAGAGCAAAACAATGCCAGAGATGAAGGCCATGAAGGTGTAGTTGAAGGCGAGGTAGATCGGGTGGCGTGTCAAGGGCTCAAATTCGTCCCACAATGCGTCGTAACAGCTCACGTCTTTATTGTTCTCGGAAGAGTTCATGCTGGTGCACTCCAGCAGCTGGACTACTGGGTGGTTGGGAAAGAAGGCATTGTGGGACTCTGTGTCGAAGGCGTTGGGTTTGGCGATGTCTTCTCCGATGACCCAGGCAATTCTGTCGAGGACAAACTTCCTGCAACAGGGCCACGGCAGCTCGCTAGCCAGTGTAAATGTAATCTTTCCCATCGTGATGTTCCTGTGTTTCGTCCAGATACGAGTCTTCTGAAAGTAACGGTCCTTGTCTATGCCGCAACATTGTTTGTGGATCATGAGGGCATTCCAAAAGATGCATTCCTCCTTCCGATCGAGATCCACGCAACTCTCGTGGTAGCTTCCACTGATGCTCTCCTCCATCGAGATCTTCAAGCCAGACAGTCTGCTACGCCCCCGTTCGATGATGAGGAAAAAGGACAGGTAGGTGCTGAAAAGAACCAATATGAGTATTTCATAGATGACGAGGGCGTTTCTTAGAAACTTCCAGGCAGCGAAGGTGCCGAAGACAACAAGGAGGCAGATGAGCAAGCAGAGAATCATAAACCCGACGATGAGGGGACGAAACAAGTTCAGGATGTCGAACTTGTCGTAGCTAGCAGTGTCGTTCAGCTCCAGCTTCTTGTAGTAGTTGCTCAGGTCGTTGATGAAAGGCTCCGCATATGTCACCCTCAGTCGACCCCAGTGCACGAACCATGAGAAGATCCCCACCATCAGGAAGATGAAAATGATGAAGAGCAAGTGCAATAGACTCAACAGGACGACCGCCATCCCTTGCCGACTGCGACACAGCAGTGCCAGAGACATCTGAAGTCGTCAATGGCAGAGGTGATCTTTGGTGCTTGATGATGTCTCGTCACTGGCTCTGGAAACGGATCCCCGCAGCAGTATGTCTACTGAAAGCTGGTGTCTCGGTAATGGATTCCACTCATGTTGGGCCCCTTTTGATCCACAACTAAAAGCAAATGAGAAAAACAGTTTTCTCCTTAAAGGCTACCTTTCGTTTTCTCACTTGAACATATGCTCTCTCTCTCTCTCTCTCTCTCTCTCTCTCTCTCTCTCTCTCACACACACACACACACACACACACACACACACACACACACACACACACACACACACACACACACACACACACAGCGTAACACACACACATACACAAACACACAACACACTACACGTGCACTTGGATGCACACGCACCCCCGCTCGAGCTCATGCATACGCGAACGTGCAAACGAACACAAGCAGAGAGAACGATTGCAAAACTCTCAGACATCGGGTCATCTCTCCCGTAAAAAAAGGGTTACAAATGCAGATGAAAAATTAATTTTCAACTGGCTGATCAGTCATTGCCGGCATGGAACATACTTATCCTCCAACCAGAGCGTAATAAGTCGTTGTCTCCTATTCGGTGAGGTGGAGGACAGCGACATGCTCATCCACTCTATCCACTCTATATCAGTCGTTTATCAAAACAGCCGCAATGGGAAGGGCAAATCTGTGAGAGGCAAAGCCGTAAGATGCGAGATAGAAGCAGGCACGTCAGTGTACAGCCAGTAACGGTGGAAACCAGTTTGTTGTTCTCCCGGGGCAGTGTGCACAGGGTGGCCAGATTGACGGCCTGCGTCCACGCTACACGGCCTTAACAAAGGACGTGCTTAGTGCACCGTTTCTTTGGTGTACATGCAGGGAAATAACTCCCGCCTTTGGTGTGCATGCAAGGGAATAACTCCCGCCTCAATGATCCACGTAGGCATCGATACAAGAAACCATCCTTGGAAGTTCAAATGTTTATCATGGCGCAAGCACACGTTTCTGTGCTCTTCCCCAGCAATTCACACAGTAATATTCCTAAATATTCTACAATTCCATGCTAAGCTTTCGCATTGAGAGGCTGCTTTGCCAACTTTTCTTTCGTCGCAGTCCGTGCTGAGTTCGCTCCCTTGATTAAAGGATTCCTCAACGCAAATTAAGGCAGGCGCGCGCGAGCGTGTGTGTGTGTGTGTTACGCTGTGTGTGTGTGTATGTCTGTATATGTGTGTGTATGTGTGTGTTACGCTGTGTGTGTATGTGTGTATCTCTGTGTGTGTGTGTGTATGTGTGTGTATGCGCGCGCGCGCGTGCGTGTGTGTGTATGTGTGTGTAGGTGTGTGTGTGCGCGCGCGATCGCGCGCGCGCGTGTGTGTGTCTGTGAGTGTGTATGTGTGTGTGTGTTACGCTGTGTGTGTATGTGTGTATGTGTGTGTATCTGTGTGTGTGTATCTGTGTGTATCTGTGTGTATGTGTGTGTGTGTGTGTGTGTGTATCTGTGTGAGTTGTGCGCGCGCGCACGTGTGCGCTCGTGTGTGTATGTGTGTGTGCGTGTGTGTGTGTGTGAATGTGTGTTTGTATGTGTGTATCTGTGTGTGTGTGTATGGGTGTGTATGCGCCCGCGCGCGCGCGCGTGTGTGTGTGTATGTGTGTGTATGTGTGTGTGTGTCTGTGTGTGTGTATGTGTGTGTGTGTTACGCTGTGTGTGTATGTGTGTATCTGTGTGTATCTGTGTGTGTGTATGTGTGTGTATCTGTGTGTGTGTGTGCATCTGTGTGTGCTGTGCGCGCGCGCACGTGTGTGCGTGTGTGTGTATGTGTGTGTGCGTGTGTGTGTGTGTATATGTGTGTGTGCTTGTGTGTGTATGCGTGTGCATGAGTGTGTGTATTTGTGTGTGTGTGTGTGCGTGTGTGTGTGCGTGTGTGTGTGCGTGTGTGTGTGCGTGTGTGTGTGTGCGTGCGTGTGCGTGTGCGTGCATGTGTGTGTGTATAAGTAGTTATACACTTGGCGGTACGATCTCATTAATTAACACTTTTTATTTGCAGACTGTTCACTTTTTAAAATTTAATTGGCAGACTAATGGCTTTTCCAGGAGGAGGCAGGGAGGGAGAGAGGGGAGGGAGCCGGCGTGCTGCCTGCTTCCCTCTAAAATCAATACTCCAGCCTGGGTGCTTTGAGAGAGACCCGAGCACCCTTAATTGGCCCGCTAATTACTTCTGATTAAATATCCCCACAGGTTAAAGGGACATAACTTGCTTGTCATGACGATAATGTCGGCCATGTCAGTGACAAGGTCATCCAACCTAATTGTGGGACTGAGTTGGCATATCGAGTGCCAAGCGCTTCCTATCCAGTGCCATGCTTTCAGTTTTTGCGACCAGGCGAGCTCGCATAAATTTAACTCTCGCGGCCCAGGTATAACAAAATCTGTACGGCCTCCCAAGTCACCCCAGCTAGCCTTTGCTCACCTGCCTGCCTGGCTGTCTGTGCATGCATACGTTCTCTCTCTCCCTCCCTCCCTTCCTCCCTCCCTCTTTCTGTGGCTCTTTCTCTCTCTGCCTATGTTTGTGCTTTTATTCCTTCCACCCGCAACCACTGAACAGTCCCAGTGCAACTGGATCCGCTAAAGGGAACACACAGCACACAAGGCGCATAGGAACTACTGCACCAGCACAGGCTGCCGTGGTCTTGACGACTGCAAGCAGCAGTAGCGCATAGCGTGTTGGTAGGAAGTGTAATGCGTAATCTGTCCTCAAACTTGACACCAGCAGGCAGTGGAAACCAGTTGATGCGTTTTCCCCCATGCAGGAAAAGAGGCAAACAGGGAGGGGAGGGGGTGAAAGGTGGTTGTAAGCCTTTGCTGGCCCGCCAATGAAATGTACACACAGTGACAAATGCATGCGTCCTGGTTTGCACAGGTACAAGGTAGAGACAATGGATTTTGGGAGTGTAGTGGCCTTCATATGACACTGTTGTTGTTCATCCGTCAAGTCGACGAGGACCACTCTAGTCATCTGGGGGTTTTTGGGACTGTCTCAGTCTGTGAGTGAGCAGATGGCTGATGAGGCCAATCCTGGCACGGAAGGTTCTGGGACAAAATGGACACAGGATGAGTGAGTCATCTCCAGGAGTGTTGATAGAACGGACCTTTTGGGCTTGTCGCTTCTTTTCTGTGGCAATGGTCCTGTTGGATTCACATGTTTTGGTGCCTTTGTAGATGGAGGAGCGCCATGTGGCTTTATTCGCTGCGGAGTGTTCCCACGTGTCTGGGTTGGAGGCAAATGCTTTCAGTGAGGCTTTCAGGGTATCTTTGAACCGTTTCTTCATACGACACTATAACACCAGTATATGCTTAGGAGACACTTAATGTACGTTTGACTACTAAGATTCCCTTACTGTGTTGGGTTAACACAACCCTGCAGCGGGTGAGCGGCTGGCACAAGCCTTTTTCCGATGTGCGGCCTTGCCTGCAAAGGGCACTTCTGCTCTCGATTTTCCTCTATGCAAAGTTACGTGTTTTTGTCTGTCTCGTTTTTGTTGTTCTGTTACGCCTTTTAATTCCTTCAAAGGCACCCACCCATGTGTCAAACTTTGAACCATATCCCTTCCATTTAACATATGCTGCTTTTTGTAATCACGTTTTATTATTCTTTCAATTTTAAAAACATCTTGTGTTGATTTTTGTAGCTCTTCTGTGTAAAAACTCCTTTCTCCTAGTAAATATTCCAGCTTATACGTAACAGGGCTTGTTTTTTTAATTGATTTGATTCTAAACCGCTCTTCAGTCCAGTTAGGCATGTAGCCTTTCTCAAACATTTTCTTTCATTTGGAAATTCTATTTGGAATTTTGCTTTAGACACTATCACCTGCTCATTCTGCAAGGCAAGATACACCTCCTGTTCATTTTTCTTATTAGATGCTTGTACAGGAGTCATACCCAAAAATCTTTGAACTTTTTTATTGTAATGTTTAATTAATTCTGGCAATACATCAATATATCTGTATGTATTGTTGGCAGTGAAAGACTTCCACATTCGTGATTTCAGTGAACGGTTAAATCTCTCCACAATAACTGCTTTACCTTCATTGTATGTGTGGTACATTTTAATCTGGCTGTCTTTGAGAAAGCTCCTGAATGTTCTGTTAAAAAATTCAGTCCCTTTATCAACCCAGAGGAAGCCAGGCTGTGTTCCCCCTTTCAAAATGGTTTTAAAAGCTTGAACTATTTCAGCCCCTGTCTTATGCTTGATAGCTACACTCCATGCAAACTTGCTGAATACATCAATAACATTTAAAATGTACTTGTATCCACTGTTTTGCTTGCTGAAGGCTTGCGTCTCAACAAGATCTGCACTCCAAAATTTGTCAATACCACTTGAAATAACTCAGTATTGAGGAAACTTTCTTCTGATTTGTTTATGAAGTTCCTTTGCTAGTTTGTCAGTCCATTTTCCCAAAGCTGCTTGCCGTTTCCCAGCCAAATTTTATGTTTCAAACTAATCAGTGGTCTGACTACTAAAGCCTTGGCAGCTTTCTCGCCCAATGTCTTGCTAGTGTGTTTTGATAACTGCTGAAGCATTATTGCATCATCCTGTTTTTTGTCTCCATAAGTGTATGCAAAGTCGTTCTCTTTATAGATTTGATCAAGTTCATTTACTGGTGGACCATTGTCTAATGGATTGCCAGGCCCACAGTATTTGTATCCAGGTAAAGTTAATCATTTCTTTGGTAACAGAGGTAACATTGCTTTGTGAATGTCTATTGCGCCTCCCTCCTTTTGAGGCAAGAATTTTGTTTTTCTAGAATCACTAACAGAACACAGTGATCTAGCTATTTGTTTTACCTTTTTGGTTGATCTTAAAATGAAATTTTTAGAATCTGTAACTGCTTTACACTTCAGAAGATATGATGTCATATTTATATATACTTTATAAACTGTTTACATACTCATTGATTATACCTCTATTTACTAAGCTAGGCCTGAGGGTAAATTGGAGTAAGATTTCCATAGGTTTCATAACAACCAATTTGATTACATTGTCTGTCCTGCTATTTACAAATCCTTTGGAATACCTTGTGGTAAGTACACCATTTCTGAACTAAACCACACAATAAACGAAAAAAAAATAAGAATAATGGAGACAATCCAGATAACATAGAAATAAGCTTAGTTAACCAAAGAGTTAAAGTGGTTGTTCATTGTGGCTATGCAGTGATGTTTGAGCATCATGGACAACTTTCTTGGCTTTAAAAGGGAAAGAATGTATGACCATGCTTATAGTTTAAAACTTCCTGACCCATTGGTGAAAATTTATTCTTCTAATGGGAGAGTCATTCACTCATTTGTGCCTTCATTTAGCTCATTTGGAAAACTAATAGAAGCAAACCCTCCATTTGTAAGGTACATACCTCTTCAAACAGACAAAATAAGGTTGTGGATCACTGATGAATCTGATAATCCAATATGTTGTGGAATGATGTTTTTTATGTATTCAAAATCAGATAAAAAACATCATGACGTTTGCAAAATGTACTAACTACGTTTATAAAATGTATTTGTACTAAGTATAAAGATGTTTGAAACAATCCTATTCTTAGATAGTTCTGGACAGCAATATCAAAACTTTACCACTTACTTTAGAGAAAACATTGTTCTAGAACCAAGCAAGCAATACAAGATAGCTCTAATCTTGCTGATCTCTGGTATTCATGGTTCAACATGACAGAACAAAACAACAAATTTCATTATATCAACAAGAAGGGCAAAGCCCATACGACTCACATGCTTGACCTTGACCTTTATATGACCTTGACCTTCAGGTGACCTTCAAGGTCAAGGTCAAACCACTAAACCTACCAATGACATCATACACAAAGAAATGCTTTACACATTTTTCCTACCAAAATACATGTGACCTTGACCCAAGGTCAAGGTCATCCAA
>JAWQFJ010009197.1:35000-55800 GCA_034096865.1 Theodoxus fluviatilis | reverse complement strand
GTGCGTGTATGTGTGTGTGTGCGTGCGTGCGCGCGCGCGTGTGTGTGTGTGTGTGCGTGCGTGTGTGTGTGTGTGTGTGAGTGTGTGTGTCTGTCTGTCGATCTGTCCGAATGTCTGTCTGTTTGTGTGTCTGTCTGTGTGTGTGACTGTGTGTATACGTGTTTGTGTGTGTGTATGTGTGTGTGTGTGTGTGTGTGTGTGTGTTTGTTTCTGTCTGTAAGTGTGTCTGCCTGCCTGTCTGTGTGTGTGTGTGTGTGTGTGTGTCCGTCCGTCCGTCCCTCTCTCTCTCTCTCTAATCATTCGCTTGTCTTCCACAAACACATACTGCGCGAACGTGAGCAGGGGCACACACACACACGACACACACACACACACACCCAGCCACACCCGTTATGCACACTCACACACACACACAACACACACACACACCACAAACACACCACAGACACACACATACCATCGCACGCACGCACGCAACACACGCACCCCGCACGCACGCACACACGCACAGCACGCACGCACGCAACACAACAGACACACACACGCACGCACGCACGGCACGCACGCACACGCACGCATCGCACAACACAGACACACATGGTTAGGACACACACCACAATACACACAGGACACACACACACACACACACACAGACCACACCACACCACCAGACACACAACGGGACACACCCACCACACACACACACACACACACACACACAACACACACACCCACACACACGAAGATAAGACAGACAGCCACAGACAAAACACGAGAGGCCACACAGACACAGACTGAAGGGGACGGACGGACGGAGGACGCTTCTAGTTAGAGATAGAACCACCACACACTGTAGGCAACTTATGGAGAATACGTGTGCACTACATTGTAGTCCGACCATGCATGCATGCTTGATTGCGTATGAATAAAGTCTATGTGCGCGGTCGAGCTGAGTTCTGTTGTAAATTCTGTGATGGTGCTGCTGTCTATGTAGAATACGTACATTTATCAGTCAAAGTAGCATCTGGCAACGGTCGATTCAGGACATCACACAAAAAAAAAAACACCATGTATCACAGGGGGCAAATGCACTCAGATCTCCAGCGAAAGATACGCACCTCACAGCTCAAACAATATACGCAGTATGTGCAGAAGCGTGGGCTGTTCAGACTACTTGCTCCAGTCCGTCCGGCCCCCGCACCCGCCACCCGCCCCCCGTGCTGAAAGAAACGCACACGCGGAAACGCGAAGGTACCCAAGGGGGGATGGGCAAGGTACACAGACGGAGGGTGGGGTTTGGGAGGGGGGGAATAGCCTGGTTGCGATCGGGCATGGGAACGAGGAGGTGATTGTTTTTCGTGCTTTTTTGGTGCGTGCCCCTCCCCTCTCTCTTTCCTCTCGGTGTTGGTCTTCGCATTTTCCTATTACTTCCCCTCGATCTTCCTCGTGATCTCTCTTCACCCGCTCCCTCTCCCCCTCTTTGTATTCCCTCTTATCCCTTATCATTCGTCCCCCCCTTTTCCAACTCCTCGTCTTTTTCTTTCCTTATCCTCCTTCCTTCTTCATCCTTCCCCTTTTTCCTCTCTCCCCTCCCCCCTCTTTCTTCCCCCCTCCTCCTATCCTCGCACAGTAGATCTCACTTGCCAGTGACTAGTATGTCGTAACCCGCGTCCTCTGAGCTTCT
Organism: Theodoxus fluviatilis; assembly: GCA_034096865.1. Classification (NCBI taxonomy): domain Eukaryota; kingdom Metazoa; phylum Mollusca; class Gastropoda; order Cycloneritida; family Neritidae; genus Theodoxus; species Theodoxus fluviatilis. The sequence continues at coordinate 54,116 of JAWQFJ010009197.1, read as the reverse complement.
TTCACACAACACATCGTGAATTCCGCGCACTGTTCACTCTCCCATCCACTTCCAGATCTGCCCCACTCTCTTTTTATGTCTGTCAACACTACTTCCCATGTGTCCCGTTCCCGCCCTAACTACCAACACATGCTAGTCCACGCCCCCTCCCTCACCTCGTTTTCTTGTCCCTTGTTCCCCTCTCTTTCTAATCTGGAGTGATCTTCTATCTTTAGGACACTTGAGAGCGCTCGCATTGTGTTTCCCCTTTGGTTCGGCTACGCTACTTCTCCCTCTCTCATAGGCTCTTATTCTATCCCCTAACGGGCTTTCCCGACCAATCACGCACACCATCACCCCCACGATCCACTTGCCCACCACCACACTCCCCGTCACGCCCTCCCCTTCGCTCTCTCTACATGTCTGACACAGTCACAGATTTGACACACCACACATGAATGCAATATATATACTCCCATTCTCACTTTTTCATTCTAAAGTCTTACATTCCTTCACACACCACTCTACGCCAATTCATTATATTTAAATAAATTTAAAATCTCCTAAAACATCTTTGTGTTATCACCTCCAAACTGTTCCCCACTCATTTTTTTTAATTTCTCTATTTATTACTCTGCTCCCTCATTCATTCCTCATACATTATTTGTCTGGTCTATCGACGACGCGGCGAACGTTAACACGTACAGGCGGATCAGTCCCTACGGACAACCAGTCTGCGCAGGTACACACCCAGGCTTTATTTATCATCTGTGTCATTCCCACCCACCACAACACACATCCCTCCTCTCATTGTGTTCGATTCCTGACCCACGTTGTACTCCCCCACCACAACCCACTCTCCCTACCCCTGCTCCACAATGTTTTCTTGTCCGTCACTCTCACAGTATCACCATGGATCCTTCTGGTTTGACTCCTGTTGTAAGTACTATTTTTTTGTGTTTTTGTCCTGCTGGTGATATTCTAACTGGCTCCAGGGGATGCTTCTCAATCTGACACGTCCTGCTTGTCGCCCCTCTACTCACGTCTGTGCATTTGTTGAGGCTTTCGGTGTGTGTGTCGTCGCTGCTCTTGTGTGCGTCATTTGCCTTCTGCGATCTCCTGTTGGGCACACACACTGAACTCGTACTTGTCGATATGTCCTTATACACGCTCGTATGTTACCTATCTCCAGTCCTCCCCTTGCCTCCTTATCACGCACTATGACACACTGACCCTACCACAGCACCTGCCAAAGTGTTTTTGTCCACCCTGTGGCCTATTGTTAGTATTGTCCACTTATTTCAATAAGTGCCTCGTTTTGTTCCACTCTTCACAACGAATCTCGTCACCATTCCCCTATAAACGCAATGTTCTTGTGGCTATCTGTTTTCATACATGCAGCTGTGTACCCCGTGTGTGTGTGTGTGGGTGTTTGTCGTGGTGCTGTGTGTTTTGTGTTGTGTTTGTTTTGCGGTGTGGTGCGTGTCTTGTGGGTGTGTGTGTGTGTCTGACCCACATTACGTGGCTGTTTGTATTTTGATTGTGCTGGTGGGTCTGTGTGTGCCAAGATTGCTTGTCTTTTTCTCGTGGCTGTGGTGCGTGATTACACTATGTGTTCTGTGTGTGTGTATGAATCGTTCTGATTGCGTTCGGCAGCAAATTTTCTTTTTACTGTGTGATTTCTGTCGACGTGGTAGTTGTTCATGTTTTGCCGTGCTTTGTAGTTTGCTGTGAGGTTGCAGTCTGCTACGCGAGATTTAGTCGGTTACACATCGTCTCTTCACACACACGCGCGTATCTGTATGTGCCACATGTGCGATGTGCGTGTGATCAGTTGTGTATGTCGGCCGTGCGTGTGTGACGTTGCTCTCTGTGAGAGACTGTAGGCGTCAGCGTGCCTGTCGATTGAGTCCGACTATGGTTGTTGCCAGTACATTCTGTGCACGAGCAGGTTGGGTCGGAGGAGTGGAACTGACTTCCATATCTTTTCCATTATTACGTTCCGATACATACAGATGTGGTTGATGTAGTGTGTGGTGTGTTGTGTGTGTGTGTGTATGTTTGTTTTTGTCTGTAAGTGTGTCTGCCTGCTGTCTGTGTGGGTGTGTCGTGTGTGTTGTGTCCGGCCGCCGTCCCTCTCTCTCTCTCTCTCTCTCTCTATTCACCAAACACATGCGCGATGGGCGGGGGCACACCCACACACACACACACACACACACACACAACACCCAGAGCATGCACACAACACACCACACACACACACACACACACACAACAACACACACAACACATACACGCACGCACGCACGCACACACGCACCCCGCACGCACGCACACACACACACGCACGCACGCACGCACACACACAGACACACACACGCACGCACGCACGCACGCACGCACACGCACGCACGCACACACAGACACACAGAGACACACACACACATACACACAGACACACACACACACACACACACAGACACACACACACACACACACACAAACAGACACACACACACACACACACACACACACACACACACACACACACACACACACACACGAAGATAGACAGACAGCCACAGACAAACAGATAGCCACACAGACCAACTGATAATGGGACGGACGGACGGAGATTCTGTTAGAGATAGAACACCACACACTGTATGCACTTATTGGAGAATACGTGTGCCTACATGTGCGTACATGCATGCATGCTTGATTGCGTATGAATAAAGGTCTATGTGCGCGTACGTATGCGAGTTCCTGTGTGCTAAATTCTGCATGTTGCTTGCCTGTCTATATGTAGACATACGTACATCTTATTCAGTCAAAGTACGCATCTGGCAACGGTACGATTCATTTTACATCACACACCACCACTGCTCACTCACAGGGGGCAAAATGCTACTCAGTATCTCCACAGCGAAAGACTAAACAGCAACTCCCACAGCCTCAACAATATCACTCCGCCAGTAACTGTGCAGCAAAGCGTCTGGGCGGTCAGACCTACTTTGCTCCAGTTCTCTCTCACCAGCAGGACACAACCGCAAACCACAAGCAAACCACCCAGCCACCCTCACTCGTGCTGTGGAAGAAAAGCAAACGAATGGAACGCGACAGGATAAACCAAGGGTGTGGATCGCGGAAGGTACAAAGAAGGAGGGTGGGGTTTGGGGAGTGGGGGGGAAGGGTAGTCACTGGGGGTCAGGATCGAGCCACTTGGGAAAGAGGAGGGGCTGTGTGGTTGAGTGGCGTGGGGTGGGGAGTGCACACACGATCAACACCTGAAGAGCCTGGGGACTCAGCCAGGCGGGCCTGGGGTCGCGACGCCCGAGGTGGCAGAGCCGACAGAGCAACAGTCAAGGTATGACTACATTAGTTGATATCTCGGCAATAACATGATCGAAAATGTCCAGATCAAAATCTGGCAGTGTGGAGTGAACCAGTTTATTCTGGATCTGTTCAACGTTATTTTTTAAGGAGGCTTTCACAATAATTCAGTGTTACATATACTGCAATTGAAGTCTCGCTTTTGTTGATGTTGAACTGGCATCTAAGGACTTTAGGACTTTGCCCGAAGAATTGCAGATAAAGTGTGCTTTGAATTTTTATTAGACTTAGAAAATGTATTTTTACACAATATGCTTGTGACTGTTGCAATAAAAACGAATTACCGCAGCTATAAGCTAAACAAGTTTGAAGGGTTGGGATGGCTTTTGAGAAAATAGGATTTTTATATTGTGAGGGCAACAAATGAAATTCCAACAAATTGTTTTCAAATTGTAGAAAAATCTGAATATTGATTCGTTGCAAAACAAACCCGTTCTAGTGGTATAGTGTAAGAAATCATGAGGCAAAGCTGGAACTGTATAGAAAGAAATATCAACAACAGTCTACCTTCAACACACATCTGTTTCACGACACATCTCGTTCTCGTCACCGTGTCCACTACGCTGGTGTTGGCAGCCTATGACGTCACTGTGGCCACTACGCTGATGTTGCCAGCCTATGACGTCACCATGTCCACTACGCTGGTGTTGGCAGCCTATGACCTCAGTGTGAGCGTTGCTGCCAGCGTGAGTAGCGGGCGGAACATGGAGCGGAGCCAAACTAGGCCACGCAGCCAGCCCAGTCTCGACCTCGCGTCCCGCCATGACCCCCGCCTCGTCACGGTTGGGAGACGCTCGCATTCCGTGTTTGCTGTAAACACGTAACTTGGCAGACGGCCAAGCCAGCGCCAGGCGCGAGACGCCAGCACGGCGGGATGCCGCGTGCTGCGCCAGGGGCTTTCTCGCCATGACGCCTCGTCTGTCCTGCGTGACCAGCCAGTCTGGCCGTGCTAGAGTGGAGTGGAGGGAGTCGAGTGAAGTGGAGTGGAGAGAGAGAGAGAGAGAGAGAGAGAGAGAGAGAGAGAGAGAGAGAGAGAGAGAGAGAGAGAGAGAGAGAGAGAGAGAGACTTTGAATTCTTTATTGCAAGGCCGACGGCCAGTCACAATTTTTACAGTTGTTGAGAGAGAGAGAGAGAGAGAGAGAGAGAGAGAGAGAGAGAGAGAGAGAGAGAGAGAGAGAGAGAGAGAGAGACTTTGAATTCTTTATTGCAAGGCCGACGGCCAGTCACAATTTTTACAGTTGTTGAGAGAGAGAGAGAGAGAGAGAGAGAGAGAGAGAGAGAGAGAGAGAGAGAGAGAGAGAGAGAGAGAGAGAGACTTGGAATTCTTTATTGCAAGGCCGACGGCCAGTCACAATTTTTACAGTTGTTGAGAGAGAGAGAGAGAGAGAGAGAGAGAGAGAGAGAGATAGAGAGAGAGAGAGAGAGCATGCGTCGTATGCACACACTGGTACGCACAGACCACACTCCCACACGTATATCACTATATGCATGAATCGTCGGCAAACACACATACACACATCAATCAGACAGACACACATCAGACAGACAGACAGACAGGCACACAGACAGACGTGTAATGCAATAAACAATGTTTACCGATCTCAAGTTTCTCCACGCCTCATGACTAGCCTAGCTGACCATGGCAATCTATCGGAGTGACCAGGGGAGCAACAGGAATAGTGGTAAAATAGCATATGCAGCAGTTGTAGTGACAGCTGTAGTGGTAACCGAAGAAGCAGTGCTGTAGTAAGAGTGAAAGACAGTAGTGGTGGCGGCAGTAGGCCTAATGATTGAGGATGGGGATGAAGGTCGTGGTGATGATGGCGGTAGAGATGGTGATGGTATTCGTGAAAACAGTCTTGGCTGTCAGTGCGACCACACCAACGCCGCCAACGCACATATCCGCGCCATTGATGGCGGCAAGACGAGTATTCTGTAGTAAACAGGACTAGAATGCTTCAGCATAGCCCTAGTTCTAGAGCATTGCATTACGGGGATACAAGCACGGCTCTGGACTGAACAAGCAGCAACCAAAGGATGTACGTAAAGTGCACAACCTGACTAACCTGGTAACCGCAACGATCTATCTGCTGTATTTTCATGTGGCTGGCACAAACACAATGAAGTAACCGCTATGACTCATCTGCTGTCTTTTCGTGTGGCTGGCACAAACACACACGTAACCGTTATGACTCATTTTTAGTCTTTTCGTGTGGCTGGCACAAACACACACGTTATCACTACAACGCATACATGCTGCCTTCTCGTGTGGCTGACAAAAACACACACACGAAATCACTACAACGCATATGCTGTTTTTCGTATGGCTGGCACAAACACACACAAAATCGCTACAACGCATAAGCTGCTTTTCGTGTGGCTGGCACACACACACAAGAACTCGCTACAACGCATAAGCTGCTTTTCGAGGGGCTGGCACAAACACACAAGAAATCGCTACAACGCGTATGTGGCTTTTCGTGTGCCTGGCACAAACACACACAAGAAACGCTCACACCCTCCACGAGAACTCTGCTCGAATTTCGCACGTTCACTGAGGTGCGGCAGGTACTACTGAGAAGAATATGGTCTCCACACAATGGCTTGACGCAAGAGGCCTTGCCCTGAACGAAAGACCTCCAGGGCTCCAGGGATGTGGAGCACCTTGCTGAAGTTTCTTCATCTAGACATGACGCTGCTTGTCTCGACCGCACCACAGACACGGAGTGAAGAGTCCACGCCGCTAAGGCGGCGAAGCCGCCTGAGACACAGGAGTTCCCATCGACTTTAAACTTGGTATGGGTTAGGTGTGGGCCGGGGTCAGGTCATGGTGGGGTTAAAAATGGTGTTGCCATGGTAACCGGAAGTGGGCAAAACCAAGATGGCCGCCAAAAACTCAAAGTGCTCCGATTTGACCGAAATTTAGTGTGTGGGTAGGTGAAACTTGGTGTGGGGTTAGGTGTTGGCCGGGGTCAGGTCATGGTGGGGTAAAAAAAATGGAGTTGCCATGGTAACCGGAAGTGGGCACAAACAAGATGGCGGCCGAAAACTCAAAGTGCTCCGATTTGACCGAAATTTGGTGTCTGGGTAGGTGCAGTCAAATGATGAAGATCTGTGAACAAATTTGTTGGTTGTCATGGTTACGTGACGAGAAAAACAAAATGGCGGCTGAAGAATTTGGACGACTGTGTCGAAGGCGGCGAAGCCGCCTGAGACACAGGAGTTCCCATCGACTTAAAACTTGGTATGGGTCAGGTGTGGGCCGGGGTCAGGTCATGGTGGGGTTAAAAAAAGTGGTGTTGCCATGGTAACTGCAAGTGGGCACAAACAAGATGGCCGCCCAAAACTCAATGTTATCCGATTTTACCAAAATTTGGTGTGTGGGTAGACTAAGTCAAATGATGAAGATCTGAGAAGAACAAAATGGCGGCTGAAGAATTTGGCTTTGTATGTGGCTTTGGCACTTTGCGCAGTGCCTGGCCGCGAAGCGGCTAGTCTCTATATATATTTTCGCTGTGTGTGTGTGTGTCTGTGTGTGTGTGTGACACTCATACGTTTCCACAGTTTTATTCCGATCGACTTGAAACTTGGTATGGGGTTAGGTGTGGACCGGGGTCAGGTCAACGTGGGGTTAAAAAATGGTGTTGCCATGGTAACCGGAAGTGGGCACAAACAAGATGGCCGCCGAAAACTCAAAGTGCTCCGATTTGACCGAAATTTGGTGTGTGGGTAGGTACAGTCGAATGATGAAGATCTGTGAACAAAATTTTGGTTGTCATGGTTACGTCACGAGAAAAACAAGATGGCGGCTGAAGAATTTGGACGACTGTGTCGAAGGCGGCGAAGCCGCCTGAGACACAGGAGTTCCCATCGACTTAAAACTTGGAATGGGTTAGTTAGATGTGGGCCAGGGTCAGGTCATGGTGGGGTTAAAAAAAATGGCGTTGCCATGGTAACCGGAAGTGGGCACAAACAAGATGGCCGCCGAAAACTCAAAGTGCTCCGATTTGACCGAAATTTGGTGTGCGGGTAGGTAAAGTCAGATGATGAAGATCTGTGAACAAATTTTTGGTTACCATGGTTACGTCACGAGAAAAACAAAATGGCGGCTGAGGAAACAATGGACGACTGTGTCGAAGGCGGCGAAGCCGCCTGAGACACAGGAGTTCCCATCGACTTGAAACTTGGTATGGGGTTAGGTGTGGACCGGGGTCAGGTCAACATGGGGTTAAAAAAATGGTGTTGCCATGGTAACCGGAAGTGGGCACAAACAAGATGGCCGCCGAAAACTCAAAGTGCTCCGATTTGACCGAAATTTGGTGTGCGGGTAGGTAAAGTCAGATGATGAAGATCTGTGAACAAATTTTTGGTTGTCATGGTTACGTCACGAGAAAAACAAAATGGCGGCTGAGAAACACTGGACGACTGTGTCGAAGGCGGCGAAGCCGCCTGAGACACAGGAGTTCCCATCGACTTAAAACTTGGTATGGGGTTAGATGTGGGCCGGGGTCAGGTCATGGTGGGGTAAAAAAAGGTGTCGCCATGGTAACCGGAAGTGGGCACAAACAAGACGGCCGCCGAAAACTCAAAGTGCTCCGATTTGACCGAAATTTGGTGTGTGGGTTGGTAAAGTCAAATGATGAAGATCTGTGAACACATTTTTGGTTATGGTTACGTAATTAGATAACAAAATGGCGGCTGACGAATTTGGCTTTGTATGTGGCTTTGACGCTTTGCACATTGCCTGGCCGCGAAGCAGCTAGTCTCTATATATATTTTCGCTGTGTGTCTGTGTGTGTGTGTGTCTGTGTGACACTCATACGTTTCCACAGTTTTATTCCGATCGACTTGAAACTTGGTATGGGGTTAGGTGTGGACCCGGGTCAGGTCAACGTGGGGTTAAAAAAATGGTGTCGCCATGGTAACCGGAAGTGGGCACAAACAAGATGGCCGCCGAAAACTCAAAGTGCTCCGATTTGACCGAAATTTGGTGTGTAGGTAGGTACAGTCAGATGATGAAGATCTGTGAAAAAAAATTTGGTTGTCATGGTTACGTCACGAGAAAAACAAGATGGCGGCTGAAGAATTTGGACGACTGTGTCGAAGGCGGCGAAGCCGCCTGAGACACAGGAGTTCCCATCGACTTAAAACTTGGTATGGGTTAGGTGTGGGCCGGGGTCAGGTCATGGTGGGGTTAAAAAATGGTGTTGCCATGGTAACCGGAAGTGAGCATAAACAAGATGGCCGCCAAAAACTTAAAGTGCTCCGATTTGACCGAAATTTGGTGTGTGGGTAGACTAAGTCAAATGATGAAGATCTGAGAAGAACAAAATGGCGGCTGAAGAATTTAGTTTTGTATGTGGCTTTGGCACTTTGCGCAGTGCCTGGCCGCGAAGCGAAAAAAAATTCGGTTACCATGGTTACGTCACGAGAAAAACAAAATGGCGGCAGAGTAAACAATGGACGACTGTGTCGAAGGCGGCGAAGCCGCCTGAGACACAGGATGTCCCATCGACTTGAAACTTGGTATGGGGTTAGGTGTGGGCCGGGGTCGGGTCAACGTGGGGTTAAAAAAATGGTGTCGCCATGGTAACCGGAAGTGGGCACAAACAAGATGGCCGCCGAAAACTCAAAGTGCTCCGATTTGACCGAAATTTGGTGTGTGGGTAGGTACAGTCGAATGATGAAGATCCGCGCAAGAATTTTTTGGTTGTCATGGTTACGTCACGAGAAAAACAAAATGGCGACTGAAGAATTTGGACGACTGTGTCGAAGGCGGCGAAGCCGCCTGAGACACAGGAGTTCCCATCGACTTAAAACTTGGAATGGGATAAGATGTGGGCCAGGGTCAGGTCATGGGGTAAAAAAAAAATGGCGTTGCCATGGTAACCGGAAGTGGGCACAAACAAGATGGCCGCCGAAAACTCAAAGTGCTCCGATTTGACCAAAGTTTGGTGTGTGGGTTGGTCAAGTCAAATGATGAAGATCTGTGAACAAATTTTTTGGTTACCATGGTTACGTCACGAGAAAAACAAAATGGCGGCAGAGTAAACAATGGACGACTGTGTCGAAGGCGGCGAAGCCGCCTGAGACACAGGAGTTCCCATCGACTTAAAACTTGGTATGGGGTTGGATGTGGGCTGGGGTCAGGTCATGGTGGGGTTAAAAAAAGGTGTCGCCATGGTAACCGGAAGTGGGCACAAACAAGATGGCCGCCGAAAACTCAAAGTGCTCCGATTTGACCGAAATTTGGTGTGTGGGTAGGTCAAGTCAAATGATGAAGATCTGTGTACAAATTGTTTGGTTACCATGGTTACGTAATGAGAAAAACAAAATGGCGACTGAAGAATTTGGTTTTGTATGTGGCTTTGGCGCTTTGCACTGTGCCTGGCCGCGAAGCGGCTAGTATTGTATATATTCAACAGCCCATGTCATTGTCAGTTTGAATTTTAGTGAGTTATTTTTCTTAAGCGAATCAAAATTAAACAATAATACTAATAATAAATACTCACAGGCAGTGGCCTTGTAGTCTTGGGTGTCACAATGGATTTTTGAGGCAACCAGCGAGTGGGGATACTGCCAAAGACCAAGCCAGAACACTTTCTCTTTGGACCTGAAAATAAAATTTTGCAATAATAATAATAATAATAATAATACTAATACTAATAATAATACTAATAATAATAATAATAATAATAATAATAATAATAATAATAATAATAATAATAATAATAATAATAATAATAATAATAATAATAATAATTATAATAATAATAATACCAATAATAATAAATTTGACTTGCATAGCGCTTGTAACGACCCAAAGTATGAACCGACCCAAAGTATGAACCGGAAATCGTCGCAGAGTTATCTGCTCGGGACGTGCTGAAATTTCAACTCTGAAAAGAGACGGCACCCGCCACTCCGCCTGACTGACTTGGCACGCCCGGGGAGTTATGCTAAGATCCGGCCGCGTTAATATATCTGCGTTTTGTGACAAACGTCTTGCTCGGCGGTACTGTACTCCATGCACCTTAACGGTGCGCGTGATTCGGGTGTAATCTTAAGCTAAACGACGTTTATTGACGCTGCTGAAATGGTCGAAGTCGGAAACATTCGGAACGTCGTTTAGCTTAAGATTACACCCGAATCACGCGCACCGTTAAGGTGCATGGAGTACAGTACCGCCGAGCAAGACGTTTGTCACAAAACGCAGATATATTAACGCGGCCGGATCTTAGCATAACTCCCCGGGCGTGCCAAGTCAGTCAACGGTCGCGTTTTTTTAAAACCAGACTACAAATAGACTACAGGGAGGTGACTCCCATATTATTTCCGGCAGGGGAGACGGCTTTTCACGGGAAAAAACTTTTTTGAACGCTACATTATGTGTTAAACGACACAAATGCACCAAAAACACAAAAACTCGTAAAGCAACTAATGCGTCGTTTGTCGGGATATATTCCATGCGAAGAACAGGTGCAGGAGCGTCAAAACCCATGAAAAGAGAGCAGAGCAGATAACTCTGCGACAATTTCCGGTTCATACTTTGGGTCGGTTCATACTTTGGGTCGTTACAGCGCTCATTCCGGCAGAATGAAGGCTGAGCACTTTGCATTGAATGATTGATCAGAAAATGTACACATAAAAGGGTAAAATAAAGGGCAATATTACAAATGTATTATTTATTTATTCCAATTCAAAGGTAAGACTGGTTCAAATAATCTGGAGGGGGGGGGGGGGGGGGGGGGAAGTGTCCCACGGCCACACCCTGCACGCTTGACGGAATTTGGAAATCAGATGCACATCTTTTTCCTGCGAAAGTGAGAGAAAGATAATGATTTCAATGGTCAATTTGCAAATGTATAACATCATAATTATTCTCTACTCAGTACTGGGTAGCAAGAAAATCGCACCTACCGTATCTGATGCAGCCTGGTTCTTAGTGTCGGGAACAAATCATAGCGTTGTTTGGGTTGAAGGAAGTGTCAATCCGGTCAATGACACGTATCACGTTCGCACCCCATCGGTCTTGCGCCTCGCTCACGCCTGGTCGCGGCAGTTTCATAAATGACAAACCTGGGCATTTCGCAGAAGTTGTACTGCAGCTTGCAATAGCGCAATTATTGCCAACGCTTGGCCGTTTTCTTCTCGCAACAGAGTTCTCCGCTATCGAATATCGTAGGTTGAACAGGCCACCGGAAGTGCTAGACTCAGTCAATCGCCGATTGGCCTTGAGAGCAACTAAAATGACCTTGACCTCAACGTGGATCCAGTTGATACAGGTCCGTGGTACTCTTCAACATGTTCTAAAGCGCGAAGCGTGTTTGGCAGTGCTTGTGTCACGAGCCAATCATATGGTGCCGTGATGTAAGACAAAATGGCAGACTTTCTTGTCGCTTCGATTTTTTGTTAAGAAAACCACAACAAACGATTGCATATTGGAATCACCTGCTGTCATATTTGGAATCTGTGTGTCGAAATTGAGCAACCACCTCAAATAAAGACACCTTTAATCATAAAAATTTGGATATCTCGAATGTGGGTCAAATGCAGGAATTGACGCAACAACATCATGATCAACGCGGACGCAGTGGCTGTGCGGGCGACGGGACCTCTCTTGGCTCTTTCAGGAGAGCAAACTACTCGGTTAAAATGAACTAATTCAAGAGCACGAACCACTTTGGCTTCTATCGTCTTCTTGCAATGGCCGCAAGGAGAGTTGGAATAATAACATCATCATCGCTGTTGGAATCGCAATGATGAATACACGGGGAATAACTCCCGATATACTATGTTTCGAAGTCTGCTTCGCAAGGCAATTGTTTCGCGTGTGGCATACTCCGAAGCAAAACGTGCTTCGATGCAAAACGCTCGGAAACGGCTTTTGGCTTTGCTCTGAAGCAAAGCAGTGCTTTTTGCTTCTCGTGTGTCTTGGCCTTAAGAGAGCTAAATGGAAGAGTAGGAGAAGGACGAGGAGGAGCTAGGTGGAGCAGTTACATCAGTCGCAGTAGAATCAGCAGATGCAGCGGGAAATGTTTGAAGAGAAAAGAGGAGGAAGGATGAAAGGTTTGGCAGGAAACGAATAGACAAAGAAAACTAATGTGGGTGGAAAGGAGAAAAGACAGACAGAAGGATACATCATAATCACGTCACAAAATTGACGACGACGTCACGTGTCAAACTCAAACAGCAGCACACGATTTCGGTTGGGAGACAGACAGCTATGGAACAAATGGATACGGAAGACAGGCGACCAAGCACTCTTCCTCTCAAGAGAACATTCGAGAGCAGGAACCTGACCGTGCTTCACGAGGGCGAACTGTTTGAGCACAGAGACTCCATCTTTGAGACATTTCCTCAGTTCGATGATGAGAATGTCCGGAAGGAGTTTGTCAAGGCAAAGACTTTCTTCCTCCAAGTGAGCTCCATATCGGAAATGAACTTGTACGACCACCTCACCCGACTCTTCCAACGCGTTCTCAGAGAGCATCCTCCGGACCTCATGGAAAAATTCGAAGATTACAGTTTTGACGAGAAGCGATTCGCCTACCGTCAGCCCAACTACATTCGGCCGAGAACGATCAAAACCACGGAGGTGAACCTGGCGGAAATAGAGTGCCCTTTGTTCAAGCCTCCCCTCGATCTCTTAGACATGGGCATGTTAGACGAAAGTCCTCTTCCGAATCTTCTAGAATCTTTCTTTTACTTCGAGGGCCTCGGAGTAGGCCTTGCAGAAACGGAGACTATGAGACTTTGGCTCTCCATGCAGGAGTTGCTCCACAAGTACCCCACCATCCACATGCGCTTCTGGGGGAAGATCTTAGGCATCGAGAAAAACTACTACATAGTGGAAACAGATCTGGTGAACCCTGACGGGGTTATTCTAGAGGACCGCATCGGTGCGAAAACGGCGGCTCCCGTAGAGGAGTCTGAAGAGAAGGAGTCGGGCTTCCCCATCTTCCACTTCGACGACGACATGAACGACATCCCCAAACCTCAGCGACCTGTGAAGGTGAAGGTGCCAGCGGAAGAGACGCGCAATGGCACCAACAAGTATTCCTACTTTGTCTGCAACGCCCCAGGACTGCCCTGGAAACTGCTGCCGCCAGTGGAGCCGGAACACATCGTCGTGGCCCGCCAGATCAGGAGGCTGCTGACTGGACGGCTGGACGCACCCGTAGGTATATGCGTCATTGCCTGCGAGACATTCCTCAACCCCTATCCCCACTTCTCCCACCCCCTTTGTGAGTAGGGGATAAGAATAGACCCAGCGCGTCTCCCAACACGATTCGTGAGAGGCAAATAACTAGGGATATCGTGACTTTTGTTCTTATTCTAACAAGCCAATAATATTTGTCGTTATCAATACCCTTACATAGCCTACATAGACGGATAGGCCGTACAGCACCATCCAAACATCCATCGTTGCCTGCATGGCTCTGTAGTGGAGAAGTTTGATCACGCGTTTGGCTTGCAGTCGCTGTGGCTGATACGCTGTGCATACGAAGTGCCACGCTGCGCAGATCTCAGAGTCGCGACCTCGAGCAGGGTGCTTCACCAGGGCCGGATCAAAGTTTTTTGAGGGGGGGTGCTTAAAATTGTTTTAGGGTCTTCTCATCGAAGTGGCGAAGCCACGAGTGCGTGCCTGCGAAGCAGGCACGCCCCTCTAGGGGGGTCCGGGGGCATGCCCCCCCGGAAAATTTTGAGAAAAATGGTGCAAATCTGTGCAATCTGGCAGTGCGGTCATTTCCAAGAGTTTTTGTTTGGTCACAGATTCTTCCTGTCTCTGCCCGGGTTTGATTTGTCTGTGCGAGTAGCAAAAGGAAGGCATCTTAATTATAGCAGCACCCCCCCCCCCCCTCCCTCCCCAGCTACCTTGGCTGCCAAGTAGAGTGTGCTTATACCAAGTGGAGAGTAGTACAGCATCTGGGCCCAGCATCTTTTAGCCCCCCCCCCCCCCCCACCCCCCTCCTTCCCAAGCTTTTTACTAACTATACTGTCTCTGCTACCAAGCAAAGTGTGCCGATATCCGATGAGGTGGGAAGTAGATCAACATATTTGAGCAACCACCCCCCCCCCCCTCCCTCCTTCCCCCAACTCCCGGCTGCCCCGGTGGTTTTTTTTTTTTTTTTTTTTTTTTTTGGGGGGGGGGGGTGCTCGAGCACCCCCAGCACCCCCCCTAGATCCGGCCCTGGAGCAGGGTGCTTCACTCTCTCTTGCTTTTCCTCGCCCAGGAGTGAAACTGGCACCTGTGAAGGCTGAGCTAGAAAGCTGTGATAAAATAAGTAAGGCACAGTCTGGCTGGAGGCTATGTAGGAGTTGAAATGGGATATGAGTGTGAAAATAAGAGTAACTCGATGAGTCATCGAAAAGAGGTGAAAAGTGGGCCGTTTGAGCCCCCAACCAATGGATGAAATGTCACAATATGACATTAAATGCACTGTGTGCCTTGAAGATGCAGCTGTGATTTTCAGAAGGACAGACCTGAGGAGGCTGACTGATGGGTGAGAGGACGGTCGTTTGGTCGCTTGTATGAGCACGGTTCGAGTATGCATACATGAGTGTATGTGCACAAGTAGATCTACACGGTAACACGTATCTATTAGTGTTCCATTATACACATTTGGTTTCATCTCTCCTATCAATGCAGTTGGATTCAGGATGGCAGTGCGGGTGGAGGTGGGAATGGTATACGGTGGAGAGGGTTGAAGGAGGAGGTGGGGATGGTATACGGTGGAGGGGGTTGAAGGGGGGAGGTGGGGAGGTGGGGATGGTATACGGTGGAGAGGGTTGAAGGGGGAGATGGGGAGGTGGGGATGGTATACGGTGGAGGGGGTTGAAGGAGGAGGTGGGGATGGTATACTGTGGAAAGGGTTGAAGGGGGAGATGGGGAGGTGGGGATGGTATACGGTGGAGGGGGTTGAAGGGGGAGATGGGGATGGTATACGGTGGAGGGGGTTGAAGGAGGAGGTGGGGATGGTATACGGTGGAGGGGGTTGAAGGAGGAGGTGGGGATGGTATACGGTGGAGGGGGTTGAAGGAGGAGGTGGGAATGGTATACGGTGGAGGGGGTTGAAGGAGGAGGTGGGGATGGTATACGGTGGAGAGGGTTGAAAGGGGAGATGGGGAGGTGGGGATGGTATACGGTGGAGAGGGTTGAAGGGGGAGATGGGGAGGTGGGGATGGTATACGGTGGAGGGGGTTGAAGGAGGAGGTGGGGATGGTATACGATGGATAGGGTTGAAGGGGGAGGTGGGGATGGTATACGGTTGAGAGGGTTGACGGGGGAGGCGGAGAAGATTGGTATACAAGAGGAACAGAGACGGTCGATAAACTGGCTTCATATTTTGTGAGCAAATGCGTTCTTGCGAACGTTCGTGTGCGCGCGCGCGCGTGTGTGTGTGAAGGGACAGAGAGAGAGAGAGAGAGAGAGAGAGAGAGAGAGAGAGAGAGAGAGAGAGAGAGAGAGAGAGAGAGAGAGAGAGAGAAAGCATTGGAATAGTTTTTTCTTTTCTTTTTTCTTTATTCATTTCAGTCCCTTTTTGACTCACATGCAAAGCAAAAGTGAGTCTATGTACTCACCTGTTTCGTCCGTCCGGGCGTCCGGGCGTCCGAAAACTTTAACGTTGGATTTTTCTCGGAGACTATTAAGTCTATCAATACCAAATGTGGCATGATGGTGTATGATGACAACATTCTAGTAAACTAGAGATTTCGCCTACCGGCAAAAGTATCTCTAGCACAGTTCACATCACGTGATGGAAGGTTTTCAGCCAATTTATGCAAGCGGAGGTCACACGAGAGGCTTGTGGGATAGCCGATGTGCTCCCTGACATACGCCGTTAAAGTAGATCTAGGACTATTTCGCACAAAACTCTTAACTTACTCTTGTTGAGACAACAAACAAGCGTTTATTCGATACAATAAAATGTTTGTGTTGAAATGGAAACAAGTTTTTACATCTGAATAATTTCTGTAAAAAGTGGAGAGAAAAATAGTATCAGAACGAACTATTTTTGGCGCAAGGTTGTAATGCCAAGGGTCAAGCCTATTACGCATTCATTGCGAACTGTGCCAGAGTCAATACTACTGACTCGGGTTTACAGAATGTGATGACAAGACCTCAAAAAACACACATAGTGACTTAACCTTGCTTCAAGGTCAAGGTCGCAGGGGCCGTAAATGTTGTCTAAAAAACAGCCCTTTTTCACATTTTTTCAATTGTCTCTGAAGTTTTTTAGATTGGATACCTCACCTATATATGGTATATAGGGCAAAGTAAGCCCTATCTTTTGATACCAGTTTGGCATACCTTGCTTCAAGGTCAAGGTCACAGGAGCTCTTCAAAGTTGGATTGTATACATATTTTGAAGTGACCTTGACTCTGAACTATGGAAGATAACTGTTTCAAACTTAATAATTATGTGGGGCACATGTTACACTTTTATCGTGAGACACATCGGGTCAAATATCATCAAGGTCAAGGTCACTTTGACCCTTATGAAATGTGACCAAAATGGGATAGTGAACCACTAAAAGTGACCATATCTCATGGTAGAAAGTGCCAATAAGCACCATTGTGCTTCCTATGTCTTGAATTAACAGCTTTGTGTTGCATGACCTTGGATGACCTTGACCTTGGGTCAAGGCCACAGGTATTTTGGTAGGAAAAATGTGTAAAGCATTTCTTAGTGTATGATGTCATTGCTAGGTTTAGTTGTTTGACCTTGACCTTGAGGGTCACCTGAATGTCAAGGTCATGTAAGGTCAAGGTCAAGCATGTGAGTCGTATGGGCTTTGCCCTTCTTGTTCATCAGTCTATCTCCTCTCAGTTTTTTTTAAGATCTGCAAGATAAATGTCACTATTTGTGTGTGTGTGTGTGTGTGTGTGTGTGTGTGTGTGTGTGTGTGTGTGTGTGTGTGTGTGTGTGTGTGTGTGTTTGTGTGTGTGTGTGTGTGTATGTGTGTGTCTGTGTGTGTGTGTATGTCTGTGTGTGTGTGTATACAAAGCTCGACGTAACCTTGTCTTTTATCTCTGCACATAATTAAGTTGTATGTAAAGCACTGTACGCTTCATCATATGTTTGTAACAGTGCTTTAGAAATATAATTAGTAGTAGTATTGAGATTATTATAATGCTGCACCCGAAACTCGATTGAGCAGAACCTGCTGCAACGAGAGTATATTGAGGCTGCGTCAAAATCCTTGAGCGCCGCACTGCGTATTTTCGCAAGTCTCATTTGTCGTCAAAGATTCATTTTCAATCAAACGTCAGTCCTCAAAATTTTTCACTCCCTCTCCAAGGGCGCGTTGATAACGCTAGTATCTTCCTAGGACCTTGCAATTAAACGCGATGCGAGTGCGTTTCCTACAGCGTCTCGTTCACAAGGAGACTCGAGCTTTACCGAGTAAGCTTCGGAGGTACTTAGCCGAGTCTAGCCGGATGACCCAAAATGGCGGAGACCATGCCAGCAGGGTTGCTGTTCGCAGTCGGTAGTGCCTGTAATGTGCTTTTTACTGTCCGAGAGTGGAAAAGTGTACGTGCACGGACGTATTTGCTGTTTAAGTGTTCATTTGTATATTTTGACATGTATGTATATGGGTCATTTCTGAGCAAACTCTGTTTATTAATATTTTTAATCCTTGCATGCATGAAGACGCGTCTGTACAAACATATACTCCACTCTTTGAATAGTGTTCCTTGAATTGATCTGGAGCGTGTCGAGGTACAACATTTTCGAGAAAACTGTCTACATTTGAACCCGGGTTGCTCTTTTTTCTCTGAAAAAGTTCCCGCACCATTCGAGATGTCACCGTGATATGTTCTATCAAGTGAAAAACTGCTGCGACGTCTGTGTCGTCAGTTACTTTGTCTGACGACAACTTCTTCACCGACTCTCTCGCCAGGATGCAGCCATGTTCTCTCGGACCTTTCAGCTTGCCAATGGATGACTGGCCGTTGCCTGGTGGCCTGCCTCGCCTCGACTGGTTATCGAGAAATTATTTGCCAACAAGATAGGCTCAGCAACGCTCCAAAAGTGATGCTACCCAGCAACTTCTTGCATGTTGGGGGTAAAAATAGATCCTCCTGATCTCCTACGTGATTCGCAAAAGGCCAATAAATAGAGATATGGAGACTTGATTGAGTTTCTTGTACTCAAAACAGTAGTAATTTTGTAGTAAGTGGCTTTAAACGGACTACGAAGGCTGATAGGCCATAACAATCCATTCATGTATTCATTCGTTCGTTTGTTCATTAATTCGTTTGTTGCAACTTGTCTCTTTCGCAAAGTATTGTAAATACGGGGGTTCTTCTCTAGAGGTTGCACCGGTAAGTCGAAGTCCACAAAATCCGGTGGTCGTTTTCGAAAACTTTTATTCGCGCACTGGTCGATACACAGAGATGACAATGAGTTATCAGCATTACCATGATAAGTTCACTCTCGAGACTGCATTCTCGGAGGACACAGTCGCTGTAGTGTTATCCGTGCTCCTGCAGTGTCTTCGGTGGCGCTCTCTTGTCTTGTCCTGCTCTCGCCTAGAACGCTATACCTTGCGTGGAGGCCGACACTCTGGAATGCACCTCACTATACACCACACAAGCCGTCGAGAACTTCACTCCTTAGAAAGTAGGACTTTGTGCACTTGCTTATTATCTTCTTAATCTCTCACCTGGTCTCTCTTGTGCTCTCTCTTTTGCTCTCCTCGTTTCGCCGAATATAATTTTTATAGGCTTTCTG
>JAWQFJ010009197.1:12500-32500 GCA_034096865.1 Theodoxus fluviatilis | reverse complement strand
TTGCTCATTCACCGTTTGTATATGTTCAAAACTCATTGCAATAATTCACAGTATATATTATTACAAAATAGGTTTAATTTACTGTATTTTGTTGTACTAAAAGCAATGAAACCCTTTTCTATACATTTCTGGAGGTAGTCTTGCTGTTTTGTCCAAAACCATGAATGAATAAGGTTCTGCTGTGGCTGCTTGATACACTTGAACACACTCATCTGAAGTAATCCCAGCACTGTGGTCTTGAGCTATTCACCTCTCATCCTCATTGTCCAGCCCGCTAAACAACACAACACACTTAGTGTTTCTTCAAATGTATTTTGGAACGTCATAGTAGGACCGACACAGATACAAACAATTACAGTTTTTGTTTCTGCTTAGAGAAAAGTACTACTTAACAGTGTTTATGTTTTTAGAGTCAATTTTTACATCATCAAATATGACTACTTTTTGATCAGAGTCATTAAGGTTTTCAACTGGCTCAACATCTTCACACAATGTAAATTTAGTGCCAAGTCTGTCATTCTCTAGAAGCCTTATAAAGCATTTCTTGAACAAGTAACACAATTCTGAGTTGGCACAAGACAGCTCTTTTATCTGGCCAAGTAGAGCTTTTGTACTTTTCTTGGGCTTTGCTGGGTCAAACTCATGAACACATTCAAAGAAATCTTGAAGTAGTTGATATTTCTCTTGTTGGGGATTCATGGTGTGAATGACAATCTGGTCTGCATTGGAAGTATTTCAGTAGCAAGTTCACCAGGACATTAGGTTTTCCCTGGCCAGTGGGTCCCACCAACATGTGGTGGCAATCTGGAACAAGAAAATGGTGTTTAACTGGAGGGTCATGGCATGTATCACAATTTACAATATTCATTTATAGTATTATAATATAAAAATGGATTACACAAAGTTTGGAACAATGTTAGGGCAACACCAGAAGCCTACTGAAAGTTTTACTCCAAACATTGCTGGAGCACTTCAAAATTACCTCTCTTTGCCTGGTGGGGAGCTTACAGGAAACATAAACATGAGTGATAACAAGATATTTTCATTAGCTGACCCCACAGGAGAAAAACTAGCCGCAAATAAACAGTATGTAGACGGGGTAACGTCTGCTCATGCGCTTTTAGCAGAAAACACATTTTTAAAGGTTGATGGAACTAATATAATGGAAGCACATTTGGATTTAGATGGCAAACAACTTGTAAATTTAGCTGAACCAACTGGAGAAAGAGATGCAGCAACAAAGTCATACGTTGACTCAAAGAGAGGCTTTGATGGTGTCATGAAAGGAAAAAAGATAGTTAACATGGAACCCCCCACAGAAGACAATGATGCAGCTACCAAAAAGAATGTAGACGATGAAGGCCCAAAACCACTATCAGTCACTGAGGGTAAATCAGACACAGAGCATAATTTTATTAGAAAAGTCGTTTTCAAAATCTCTGATGTAGTTGATAAAGGTAGAAAAACCGTTGAAGTAACTTCAAAGTTGAAAGTTGGTAATTATCTTGTCTCAGAGCCATTTCTTGGGCCCCCCTTAAGAGCCAAAACTGTGAATGGTCAAGTCCATCTCTTTAGTCATCTAGAAGGATACTTAAAACACAAAGGACATGTCTTTTAGGACACTACTGAAGTAAATGACAAAACTGATTTAATAAAAGACAAATATTATCTGTGTCGATCTCAGCGTAGTATTGTTGGCCTACTGTGGAATGTTACAAGAGGTGGTATTAAAAGAGCTCTTGCAAAAGAGACCTTCTTTTTTATTCAAGAGCTTAACTTTAAACAACAATTTTATCATGCCCTTGAACTCTACAACAAACTTCACCCAGAAAGAGATAATCTTTCAGTAGCATGGATACAAATCCCAAAACTTTTTGAATTGTCTAACCATATCCCCCCCTTCACAAGCTCATCAAGCGAAAAATACCATAATTCTGATGGGGAATATTACATAACTGGCTCATTTGATGTTGATCGTGATGGCCTTAAACCAACCGGTAAAAGATTCAAATTTATTATGGTATTTGATAAAGAAACCACAAAGCTTTTACAAGGTAATTTACTTGCTGTACTAGTTCTTCCATTAGAACTAAAATATGATCGGTATCTTATTAGCTGGAAGGAGGAAGTTCCTTATTCTCCTCCCCCAGTGGGTTGGAGTCCAGTTTCTGGAACTCCTCCTCCTCCTTTTCCTCCTCCTTTTCCATCTTCTACTTTTCCACTTAAAGGTTCTTATATTAGTTTACATGTTCCATTTGAACAAATTAAGAATATTGCAGTAGTTGTGAAATTTACCGAGATTCCAGATTATATAAGGAACATTATTATCAAACCAATAGACTCCAATGCGTTTTTGTCCAATCAACATTTTTATCTTTATTATTATTAATGTTTCCAAAAACCGTAGATGAACTACACGATTACTTGACCAGAATGACTGCTGTATATGGAAAAAGCTATAAATTACTGGGTGGGATTCACAAAGCATTAATTATTACAGGAGGTACCCTCACAACATCAGGCATAATAGCCTTGATTCCTGCTGTCCCTGCGTTTGTTGCAGGTGTGACTGCAGTGCCTATCATTTTAAGGTGATAAACCAAAACCTTAAGCTGAGTGAGAAAAAGGAAATTCTTAAGCATTGCCACACAGAGAATACAAAATCCTGTTAACCAGAGTGCGGTTGTTACGAGATGATGAAACCGTCTTAAACGAGATATTTAAGAAAATTGAAGAGCTCGAAAGCTCAGACCTGTACAAACCACCAATAGAAATGTTTATGAAGAGGTATAAATTAAATGGGTAAGACTAACGTAGTAGACTTACTCCGCAAACAACCTTTAAAGCAAAATCAAAGTTATAACCACATCTTGGTTTTCTGTCCGCATAAGCTTTGTAGACAGTTTTTTTTTGTTAATACCAAGGGTCTTTTGTATCTGATACAAACTGTAAAAAAACTGTTTTTCCCCCTGTTTCAACATTAGTGGCACATATTTTGTAGTGTTTATAGTGGTTATAGTTGACATATGAGCAATCTCTACTCTGTATTTCAATTTTTAAGTTGTCAAGACTGTTATTGGTTTTGTTACCATCTTTATGAACTACTCTCATTCCTTTAGGGATTCTTCCATTAAAACACTCCCAAACAAACCTATGAACTTGAATACAGCAATAGGGTTTTTCATATCCAGGCCTTACCCTTACAATTAGGTCACCATTTTTATTAGAGGCACCCTTAAACTCTTTTTTAAGTATTGCATGTTGTATAAGACCAGCGCAGTTTCCTTGGTATAAATGGTAAATTGGATGTGTGATCATTTCATTCGCTGTTTCAGACATTTTTATATATTATATAAAGAAAATAATTTTCTAAATATATGTTATAAGAAATGGTGATTAGAGAATCTGACGGAGCCATTAAAGGCTATACCAGTAGTCACACTGTTGATATTGTGAACAGCAGTTCACCTGAGGGTCAACTCAATCAAACCAAGCAGTCTGTTACACAATTTCTATGTGCGAAAGCTAATGAATTTAGAGGAATAAAATACAATATAGTGTTAAAGGTAAAGTTTACAAAAATTGACATCACACAAAGTGCCTTTTTTAGCAACCCTCCTGTAAATTTAGATACCAGCAGCATTTTGAACAAAATAGATACCTGAATTTCACATGAGTCTGGCTGGACAGTAGATGAGGTTGAGGACCACTTCATTAATGTAGCTGTGTACAGGCCACTCAGAGGTTCTTCCTTTGTAGAACTGCCAAAAGAATTTTAAAACTTAAACAAGAAGGGCAAAGCCCATACGACTCACATACTTGACCTTGACCTTTATATGACCTTGACCTTCAGGTGACCTTCAAGGTCAAGGTCAAACAACTAAACCTACCAATGACATCATACACAAAGAAATGCTTTACACATTTTTCCTACCCAAAATACATGTGACCTTGACCCAAGGTCAAGGTCATCCAAGGTCATGCAACACAAAGCTGTTAATTCAAGACATAGGAAGCACAATGGTGCTTATTGGCACTTTCTACCATCAGATATAGTCACCTTTAGTGGTTCACTACCCCATTTTGGTCACATTTCATAAGGGTCAAAGTGACCTTGACCTTGATGATATGTGACCAAATGTGTCTCATGATAAAAGTATAACATGTGCCCCACATAATTATTAAGTTTGAAACAGTTATCTTCCAAATTTCAGGGTCAAGGTCACTTCAAAATATGTATACAATCCAACTTTGAAGAGCTCCTGTGACCTTAACCTTAAAGCAAGGTCAACCAAATTGGTATCAAAAGATAGGGCTTGCTTTGACCTATATACCACTTGTAGCTAAGGTCGCCATTCTTAATAACGTGGGAGAAAATTGGGAAAATGTAAAAAATGACTGTTTTTGAGACCACATTTATGGCTCGTGTGACCTTGACCTTGAAGCAAGGTCAAGTCACTATGTATGTTTTTTGAGGCCTTGTCATCATACACCATCATGCCACATTTGGTGTTGATAGACTTAATAGTCTCCGAGAAAAATCCAACGTTTAAGTTTTTTACGCCCGGACGGACGCCCGGACGCCTGGACGGACTCCCGGACGGACGGACGGACGGACAGACGACACGGCTCAGTACATAGACTCACTTTTGCTTCGCATGTGAGTCAAAAAAAGGACTACTCAACCTACAAAATAAAGATGACAAGTGCTTCATGTGGTCCCATTTAGCTAATTTATAACCAGCTGGTAAAAATGGTGAGCGAGTAACAAAGTACAAGCCACATGTTGACAAAGTTGACTATTCTGGCATTAAATTTCCAGTAACCATCAATTAGATTCCCAAAGTAGAAAATCAGAATAACCAGGGCTTTAATGTGTTTGGTTATGAAGACAAGCAACCTTTTCCATTGCATATAACCAAAAAGAAGGATGTGTGTAATATACTGCTATACAACAACCATTATATTTTAATTAAAGACTTTAACAGCTTTATGTTTAACCAAACCAAACATGAAGGAAAAAAGCATTTCTGTTTTCACTGCCTTCAATGCTTTAGTTCTGAAACAGTACTGCAGAAACACAAGCCAAACTGTTTGGCAATTAATGGAATGCAGGCTATAAGAATGCCCAAAGAAAAACTGCTGAAGTTTACTAATTTTCACAAGCAACTCAAAGCACCCTTTGCAATTTATGCTGATTTTGAAGCCATCAATGAAAAGATAAGTGGTCCAAAACCCAATAACAAAGAATCATTCACACACAGGCACCAGAAGCACACTGATTATGGATTTGGTTATAAGCTTGTTTGTGTAGATCCACAGTACAGCAAACCAGTGAAATTGTACAGGGGGCCTGATGCTGTTTACACATTTTTTGAGGCAGTATTAGAGGAAGTTGAATAATGTAAAAGTGCCAAAGAAAAACACTTCAATAAGCCTCTTGTAATGACTGAGGAAGATGAAGCTTTGTTTAAAAGCCAAGACAGTTCCCACATTTGTGAACAAAAGTTTACACAAGAAAGCAAGAAAGGTGTTCAAAAAGTTCGTGACCATTGTCATATTACAGAGCAATTCAGAGGTAGTGCTCATGAAGACTGTAATGTTAATTTCAGATTGACTGATAAGATTCCTGTCTTTTTCACAATCTGAAAGGCTATTATAGTCATTTTATAATGCAGCAAATAGGTAAATTTGGATTGCCTATTAATGCCATTCCAAACAACATGGAGAAATATATGTTCTTTTCAATACATTGCTTCCAGTTTGGATGCATTGGCTAAGAATTTGAGTGCTCATTCATTTTTGAGTCAAGAATTTCCAGACATCAAGCTAGTCACTCAGAAAGGTGTCTATCCATATGACTACATGGATTCCTTTTCAAGATTTGATGAAGATAAATTACCTCAATTGAAGACTTTTACTCAACTGTAAATGAGGCTGGAATTACACAAGAAGAATATAACCATGCAGTCAATGTCTGGAAAGTCTTTGATTGCAAAACCCTTGGTGATTACCATGACTTGTTGTACTTAAAAACAGATATTTTGCTGTTAACATATGTACTACAGATTAGATCCTTGTCATTACTTCACTAGTCCTGGGTTAATCTGGGATGCTTGTTTGAAAATGACTGGTGTTAAGCTCCAGTTACTTAGTGATGTTGACAGGTATCAATTTATTGAAAAGGAACTTAGAGGTGGAGTTAGTTATATTGCTCACAGGTATGCTAAAGCTAACAACAAGTATTTACCTGATTACAACCCAAAGTTGGACACCTCATACATTGCTTACCTGGATGCAAACAACTTGCATCGACTGTGACCAGGTAGTTGCTTCCGTTCCAGGTGAAGATGTCAGCTGCCACTGTTTGGTATGGTAGGTCAGGGGCATCACGAGGAAGGGCCGGTTCTTTGGGTTGCTTGGACTGCAGAGCGTTGCAAGATTTGCAGTTGTTTACCTCATGTTGTATGTCATTCATGATGTTTGGCCAGTATGCTACTTCTCTTGCTCGGGCCTTTGTTGCTTCCATGCCAGGATGTCCTTGGTAGTGTTTCATGGCGTAGTGGTGTTGTAAGACTGCAGGAAGGATGATACGCTGGCCTTTCATCAGGATGCCATCTCCATACCCTATTGTTACCAGTCGGCCTCTGAGTCTAGGGGTATGTTAATTTATCACTCGTTGGATGAGGCCTGACTTGCACACATAACGGTCACTGCTTTCATTTGCGCTGTCTCTTTCTCTCAAAACCAGAAGAAAAGGTAATGAGAAATCAATTAATAATGTTTTAATCAAATAATGACAAACTATAATATATTCCTGTAAAAATCAAGCATGCACAAGAAGATTAGTTAGTACTAGGCCAGCCCTAATTAATGAATGGTAAAGCTTATCTTCAGTTCCACTTGGGCGACTTATCTCGTGAGTCCATTGGAAGCGCTCTCCGAATGTCCGTCGATGAAACAACGTTCATATAACAAGAGTTTACTAACTTTCAATTCCAGATTTTTCCAGGGGAAGGTAGGTTTACAATTACCGCTGAAGGTATAGAGGCGACAGCAGCATTGGTGGGAACTTGTCTCTAGGCGCAGCAGAAGGGGGTAACGACAACAGCGTTGAGGGGTAGCGGCGACAACAGCGTTGGTGGGCAGTGTGAATGGGGACTCGTCTCCGTTCGTAGCAAAAGGGTTTATGACAACAGCGTTGATAGTCAGGCATCTCTGAGACGAGTTGGAGGGAATACTCTGTCTCAGCAGGGACTTTGGGGCGAGCCTTGTGCTCTGCTTGCGTGGTCAGTCCGAAGTGAAGGGGACGATGGTTCTCCGTTGTTTTTCATGGACTTCAATGCTGAGGGGAGCAGCCACTCATGTCGTGACTCCGTGGTGACCTGTTGACTCTACCCCCAGATTTGGAAGTCAGCTGCGATTTCAAACTAAATTGTCACTGATTTTCCCATAATTAACTCTTCCCTGGGGACTAATGTGCTAGCATCTCCACAGGACGGTGGCAGGACGCTTCCTTGATGTCTGATATGCCATGCTGTCTGCACCTGCACATGGATCTCTAGATAGCAATAGCTGCCTTCTCTGTTCTCCTTCCCTTCCAGTGACCCTAACTTCAATGTGGCTTTGTTCACAGATGGGCCTGGATAACAATCGCTGCTCTCTCTATTCATTCCCTTGATCTGCTTGGCTGAACTCACAGATAGGCCTGGATAACAATCGCTGCCTTCTCTATTCATTCCCTTGATCCACTTGGCTGGACTCACAGATGGGGGACCATCCCACTATCTCTTCACAGAAGGCGTAGTATGGCTTGATGTTGTCTGGTACGTGCTTGTAGGTGTTGGGCCAATCTTGCTGGAGAGTACGTGTTACGAAGACTTTTGTCTCTGCACCAAACATCGCGTGCACGTGGTCTGTGACTTGCGGTCCATCCCAGCTTGCACCAGAAAAGTAGAAGCAGGACAGGCGTGTGGTGTTTACAAGATCTTTATTCCTGGACTGGTCATCGCTTACAGCAAGCACTCGTGCACCCACAGCGATCACTCGTGCTGCTCAGACTGTGCCTCCACACAGCTCCTAAAGCCTCCTAAGCGCGTGCTCTCTCTCTCCAGTACCTTCCAGTCTCACTCACCAGTCTCCCGTGTTGAACAGTGCATACGAATATATATATAGTGCTTGCTTTGGGTTGGAGGCTATTTCCCAGCGACCCCTTCCGTTTCCGCCAAGCTAGCATACTCGAGAACCAATCAGAAGATCAGACACTTACTGCGTAAGGAAGCACGAGAGGCTACAAAGCCTCCACCCCCTCTCTCACAGACAAAGGGACAGAGATCGCCTCTACCCCCCTTGTACAGACAAAGGAGGTGTTGACTCACTCTGACCCCCTGACCCTCTGTGCACTGACCACCCCCTCTCTCACAGACAAGGAGGGGCTGACTCATCCTGACCCCTCCTCTAACGGACAAAGGAGGGACAAGCCCATTTCACCCTCTGCATAGCACGTTTTGTATCACACACATCCGCAAGCACATCCACTTCACACTCTTTCGCAACATACGCTTCAGCTGCTGGCAGGTGGGGTCGTTTGCTGTTGCTTGCTGGAGGTGTTGCATACCTGTGGTTGTGAGGGGCAGAACAGACATGACTTCATTGTATTCTTCAGGCTCACTGTTGGTTTCTGGTAGGTAGGCTCTGGAAAGGGCGTCCGCAATGTGAAGTTCCAATCCTTTCTTGTAGATGAAGTGTAGGTTGTACCGCTGAAGTCTCAAGAGCATGCGTTGAAGTCTTGTTGGGGCTGCATGAAGTGGCCTCTTCACGATGGTGACCAGGGGTTGGTGGTCGGTTTCAAGGGTGACGGGTTTTCCATAGATGAAACCGTCGAATTTGCTGCATGCAAAGGTGGCTGCCAGGAGCTCTTTCTCAATCTGGTTGTACCGTTCTTCAGTGGGGGTCATGGCTCTTGATGCATAGGCAATGAGCACGCCATCTTGGAGACAAGCTGCTCCTAGTCCTGCCTTGGATGCATCACAGGCGATGGTGATGTGCTTGGTGACATCAAAGAGACGCAGAACGGGGGGGGGGGTTGCTGATGCTTCCCTTGAGTTGTGAGAAGGTAACTTCATGCTGTTGTAGCCAGCACCACTCAGAGTCGATGCGGAGGAGATCTCTGAGGGGGGTTGTTTGGGCACTGAAGTTGGGGACAAAGCGTGACAGGTAGATGATCATACCTAGGAAGCGTTGTAAATCTTCCTTGTTGTTTGGAATCGGCAGCTCCTGCACTGCTCTGACTTTCTCTGGATCAGGGTGCAGGCCTTGGGCAGAGATGATGTGTTCCGTGTAGGAAACACGATCAACACGGAAGTGACACTTTGCCTTGTTTAGCTTCAAGTTGATTTCTTGAGCTCGTTGGAGCACTTGCTGCAGCTTCTTGTCATGATATTCGATGTTGATTCCCCAGATGAGGATGTCGTCCATGATGATTTCACACGGATATCCGGCAAACAGCTGTTCCATGGCTCTGTGGAAGACTTCTGACGCTGTGCTGATTCCAAATGGCATTTGCAGGAACCTGTAGCGGCCAAATGGGGTGTTGAAGCAGGTCTTCTTTGAGGATTCGCGGTTGAGGGGAATTTGCCAGAAGAAACACTTGGCATCAAGGGTGGTGAAGACCTTGGCGTTTGCCATGTCGGAGATAATATCGTCAATGGTCCTCATGGGGTGATGGGGACGTTGAAGTGCTTTGTTGAGGTCTCTGGGGTCTATGCAGATTCGGAGTTCTTTGATGCTCTTCTTTACTGCTGCGACCATTGACGAAACCCAATCCGTGGGTTCTTCCACTGGTGTGATGACTCCTTTGTTGGTCATGTCGTCTAGGGCATCTTTCACTTGGTCTCTTATTGAGACTGGAATGCGCCTGGGAGGTCGGACGACGGGTGCGATGTTAGGGTCGACTTTCATTCTGTAGGTGACAGGAAGTTTCCCTGGCTCATCATCAAAGAGATCTTGGAAGGACTTCAACTCTGGTGGGTTTGCAGTTTGAAGAATGTGTACCTCTGCTGCTGGCTTGAGCAGCTTCAGGCAAAAGATACCAGGCAAGCCAATGATGAAGGTAACATTTCTGTCGAGTACGTGGAACTGCAGGGAGTGTTGGCGACCACAATGACAGCATCTGTAGGTTGCTGTGCCCATGGTGGAGAACGTTTCACCTCCATAGGCAACAAGCTTGATGGTGGAGCTGGTGTCAATGTCCTTCTGTTGGACCAGAGAGGTTGAGAGGACGTTGCATTTGGAACCGGTGTCTACCTTGAGTTTGATTGGCTTTTTGTTTATGGCGAATGTTATGAATACTTCTTCCTTCTCTTCGTTGACATCTTCTGTTGCTGTTAGGGTGTCGATGGTGAAGGAGGCGCCGTCTTCCTCACCATCATTGGTGGTGGCGATGTGGTGCACGTTGTGCCTCTGGGAGCTGAACTTGCTCTTTGGCTGCTTTGTAGGGAAATCCTTTGTTGAGGAGGTTGAGGACATGCACAGTCTTGCAAAGTGGTTGTACTTTCCACATTTGTTGCATTTTTTGCCATATACAGGGCACCTTTGCTGGACCCTTTGGTGTGATCCGCCACAGTTTTTACATTTTGATGATGTTTGCTGCGGTTGTTGTTGTTGCATGTCTTGTCTGCTCGCAGGGAAGCACTTTGTTGTTTTGAGAGCATCCACTGTTTCTCTCATCTTGTTGTCTGGTAGTTGAGCGAGATTTTGCTTGGTTGCTTCTTCCAGTGTGGAAAGTTGGACAGCCCTGGGCAGTGTTAGGTCCAGTTTCATCATCAATTTTTTTCAGAGGGGATCCGACCTAATTCCAAAGATGATTCTCAGTAGAATAAGTTCGTCTCGTAGCTGCGCAAACTCGCAGTTGGCTGCTAGCTTTCAGAGGTCTGCTATGAACGTTTCTCCTTGTCGCTGTTGGCGAGTCATGAAGAGATGGCGTTGCATGAGAATGTTCTTTTTTGGACTGTAGTACTCTCGAAATTTCTGCATCAATGTGTCGGGATCTTCTCTGTTTTCCGCTGTCTGAATGATGTGGTCGCCATCTTTGATTTCTCCTCTGTACTCAAATGTTTTCTCTCTCTCAACCGCTTCGAGTCCTGCAAAAGCTAGTAGCGTGTACGTGATCTTATCAGGGCCTTTTGCTTTAGTGCTGCTTTGGCGTAGATTCGAAATGCCGTTTCGAAGTTGCACCACTCTTCAACGACGTTTCCATCGAAAGTGAGCGAGCCTGGTCTAGGGAGATAATAGTCTGCCATGTTGTCAGTTATGGCGTGAGGGCTTCGGAAAGGTTGTTTGTGTACTCACGGGTTTTTGACTCACATGCGAAGCAAAAGTGAGTCTATGTACTGAGCCGTGTCGTCCGTCCGTCCGGGCGTCCGGGCGTCCGTCCGGGCGTCCGTAAAAAACTTAAACATTGGATTTTTCTCGGAGACTATTAAGTCTATCAACACCAAATGTGGCATGATGGTGTATGATGACAAGGCCTCAAAAAACATACATAGTGACTTGACCTTGCTTCAAGGTCAAGGTCACACGAGCCATAAATGTGGTCTCAAAAACAGTCATTTTTCACATTTTCCCAATTTTCTCCCACGTTATTGAGAATGGCGACCTTAGCTACAAGTGGTATATAGGTCAAAGCAAGCCCTATCTTTTGATACCAATTTGGTTGACCTTGCTTCAAGGTCAAGGTCACAGGAGCTCTTCAAAGTTGGATTGTATACATATTTTGAAGTGACCTTGACCCTGAACTATGGAAGATAACTGTTTCAAACTTAATAATTATGTGGGGCACATGTTATACTTTCATCATGAGACACATTTGGTCACATATCATCAAGGTCAAGGTCACTTTGACCCTTATGAAATGTGACCAAAATGGGGTAGTGAACCACTAAAAGTGACTATATCTCATGGTAGAAAGTGCCAATAAGCACCATTGTGCTTCCTATGTCTTGAATTAAGAGCTTTGTGTTGCATGACCTTGGATGACCTTGACCTTGGGTCAAGGTCACATGTTTTTTTGGTAGGAAAAAAATGTGTAAAGCATTTCTTAGTGTATGATGCTAGGTTTAGTTGTTTGACCTTGACCTTGAAGGACACCTGAAGGTCAAGGTCATATAAAGGTCAAGGTCAAGCATGTGATTCGTATGGGCTTTGCCCTTCTTGTTGGAGATCTGTCGGTGTTGTTCGACTTCCTTCCAATCGAGGTTGTGGGGAATGTTCGGCTGATATTTGGATCATCCGACTTCTGACACCATGTGTTGTGTTGCTGTTGTTGTTGTGTGCGTTTAGGCACAAGAACAACTAAGAGCTGTCAAGCTTGTTGAGGGCTATGGCCGGGGAAGAGTTCACTAGGGGTCATATGGTAATTAGCAGCTGCCGCCATGATGGTAGGTTAGAAAACTTCCGGTGCTATATCATTTATATGTCGAGGTATGTTTCGGGTCTGTGTTGAGGAGTGATTATCGCTAGGTCGTGGCAAAAGGATTGCATTAAAGCACACAAAAAGTTTAATTAGATCAAATTCTAATCGAAAATACTCATAATAGACTATTATAACGTATAGTTTCTGCACAAAACCCACAGAAGATATGTAAACAAACCACACCGTACGTACCGCGCAGACGAACATGATTGAACCATAGCCACTACGCCAGCAGTCGATCGAACTAGTGTGATATAATGTTTCATGTAAAGCTCGAATGAGTGGCAGCAGATACCTGTTTAGTTCTGGCTTGAATTGACAATTTCGTTTCCCTGATCTGGCGAAGACCGAAAATTCAGGATTATCGAGTCGATGGATCAACTTACCCGCAGGCCGCACTCAGCGTAACCATTGGGTCGATGATGACAAGAAAATGGCATTAAATCACAAAACAAAGTTTCATGACAACTAAAATCACCGATTATATTAATAACTGACCATTTTTGACTCACATGCGAAGCAAAAGTGAGTCTATGTACTGAGCCGTGTCGTCCGTCCGTCCGGGCGTCCGTCCGTCCGTCCGTCCGTCCGGGCGTCCGTCCGTCCGTCCGGGCGTCCGTAAAAAACTTAAACGTTGGATTTTTCTCGGAGACTATTAAGTCTATCAACACCAAATGTGGCATGATGGTGTATGATGACAAGGCCTCAAAAAACATACATAGTGACTTGACCTTGCTTCAAGGTCAAGGTCACACGAGCCATAAATGTGGTCTCAAAAACAGTCATTTTTCACATTTTCCCAATTTTCTCCCACGTTATTGAGAATGGCGACCTCAGCTACAAGTGGTATATAGGTCAAAGCAAGCCCTATCTATTGATACCAGTTTGGTTGACCTTGCTTCAAGGTCAAGGTCACAGGAGCTCTTCAAAGTTGGATCGTATACATATTTTGAAGTGACCTTGACCCTGAACTATGGCAGATAACTGTTTCAAACTTAATAATTATGTGGGGCACATGTTATACTTTCATCATGAGACAAATTTGGTCACATATCATCAAGGTCAAGGTCACTTTGACCCTTATGAAATGTGACCAAAATGTGGTAGTGAACCACTAAAATTTCGGAGACTATTAAGTCTATCAACACCAAATGTGGCATGATGGTGTATGATGACAAGGCCTCAAAAAACATACATAGTGACTTGACCTTGCTTCAAGGTCAAGGTCACAGGAGCCATAAATGTGGTCTCAAAAACGTGAACCACTAAAATTTCGGAGACTATTAAGTCTATCAACACCAAATGTGGCATGATGGTGTATGATGACAAGGCCTCAAAAAACATACATAGTGACTTGACCTTGCTTCAAGGTCAAGGTCACGGGAGCCATAAATGTGGTCTCAAAAACAGTCATTTTTCACATTTTCCCAATTTTCTCCCACGTTATTGAGAATGGCGACCTCAGCTACAAGTGGTATATAGGTCAAAGCAAGCCCTATCTATTGATACCAGTTTGGTTGACCTTGCTTCAAGGTCAAGGTCACAGGAGCTCTTCAAAGTTGGATTGTATGCATATTTTGAAGTGACCTTGACCCTGAACTATGGAAGATAACTGTTTCAAACTTTGAAGGTCACCTGAAGGTCAAGGTCAAGCATGTGAGTCGTATGGGCTTTGCCCTTCTTGTTACACTTACAGCTAGTGTTGATTCGTTTTTCTTTTTTATTGTGACCTTTCTAAGGTACCGGCACTCGTTAGTTTGGATTTGCGAAGGATTCCATTGTAAACAAACTATGCCAAACTTGCCAACAACATGAAACTCGTTTTCGTTCCTCAAGCAAGCTGAATACGACGTTTATCAGATGTAAAAATAATTGCAGTCACTTATCTGATATGAAATGATCCGAGCAGACTAAATTTTCGAGTGTTTGTCTCGAAGGTCAGATCTCTTCTGTAGATCTTCTTTATCCATTCTCTTCGTCTGGCTTCGGTAACCCTTCGCATAATCGGACCTTGATTGCTTTTAACTGATGGTATACGGTAGTAGGAGCGTTTGACTCCTCTTTCTTTGTCTTTTTGTTGATTGTTGAAGCAATCTTTAATGCAGCAAGAAGTCGGCATGGTTGCACGTCTCCGTAGCACAGCTTAGCAGACAGCGCTTTCTATCCTACCATCATGGCTGAAAGCACGAGGCTTCTCCGGAAGTGACGACAACGCGTCCCCGGCCATTGGCGACTGGTGTTTACCAAGGGGAGAGCACTCTTGTTTATTATTCGCAATGTAGCTCTACAGCTACAAGCTTACTGTCTACAGATCTGTAATACCCAAAGGAATTACATGAACTACATAATGATTACCCTCTTGCCCCAGAACAAATTACAATTAATGAGGCAGATCTTTCACCGTATTGCAAAAGGCTCCAAGAAAAGTTTCAGTGTTCAGTAGGAACAGTAAAAAAGTTGGTTTCAATTCTGAGGAAAAAGGAAAAGTATGCTGTTCACTACAGGAATCTGCATCTGTATTTAGATTTGGGTTTGAAAGTGACTAAGGTACATAGAGTGCTCAGGTTTAGGCAATTGCCTTGGCTGAAAGAATATACCAACTTTAGTACTGAGAAGAGACAGCAAGCTAAGAATTCTTTTGAAAAGGACTTTTTAAAACTGATGAACAATGCTGTATTTGGGAAAACAATGGAAAACTTGAAAAAAAGAATTGATGTCAAACTTTTTACAGATCAGAAAGCTTTGGTTAAGTGGGCGACTCGACCAAGCTACATCACTTCAAAAATATTTAGTAAAAATCTTATAGCCATCCATAGAAAGAAACTAAGCTTGCAGCTAAACAGGCCCACATATGTTGGCATGTGCATGCTTGATTTGTCAAAGTATTTGATGCATGATTTCCATTATAACTTTATTAAGAAAAAATACGGTAGTCAAACACAGTTACTTTTCACTGACACTGATTCACTCACATATCATATACAGACAGATGATGTGTAAAAAAGACTTCTGGGAGCACAAAGATATGTTTGATAATTCAGATTACAAACCAGACAGTCCCTTTTTTATGACAGCAACAAAAAAGTGATTGGAAAGTTTAAAGACGAGGCAGCAGGAATACCTATTGTAGAGTTTGTGGGGTTAAAAAGCAAGATGTATTCATATATCACAGCAGCAGGAAAGAATGGGAAAACTGCGAAGGGTGTGAAAAAAAGTATTTAAGAACAGTGTCCGCCAAGATGACTACAAAAGCATTCTTTTTACTAAAACCTAAACACGTCACACAATGCAGGGGATTAGATCGAAACTTCATCAGTTGGGAACATATAAGATAAACAAGACAAGTCTGTCATGTTTTGATGATAAAAGATACATTCTTGATCATGAAGTATATATTAGCATACTTATAACATTTCAAATGTTGCTCCTAACAAATAAAAAATGTATTTACAATATATGGCAAAAATTAAGTCCCCTTACTTGAACCTCTTTGAGGATCCAATTGTTGATGACTCCATTAAGAAATTTGAATATGTTGAGTACCTACCAAGAGACTCAGCCAACATGGATAAAGGTGACAGGCACATTCTGGAAACGAGAGACCTGGATTTGTTCCTTTTCCCACACAAAGCATTTCTGGAAGTGAAAGGAAAACTGGTTTAAAATGATAACACATATACAATGCTGGAGATAGTGTTGCATTGGCAAATAATGGATGGTTCCTCTTTCATACAGCAGAATTGCATTTAAATGACCAGCAGGTAGAACAGGTATCTCTGTATCTGCCTCAGGCTTCAACCATCATGAATCTGGTGAGTTTTTTAGATGATTACAACAAGTCGAGTGCAAGTAATATGATGTGGTACAAAGACTCTGGAAATTGTGGCAGTGATGGAAGAGAATTCAATACTGCTGCAGCTACAGCAAGTGCTGATCACACAACCAGAGCTGAATTGAGAACTGCTTTGGGAAATCTTAGAAGAGACAACTACAATTCAGGGTTTAAAATGAGAAACCTCCTCACAGCAGGAAACAAAGAGGTTTATGTGTTTCTACCTCTCAGTAGTGTGTTTGGATTGTGCAGAGATGTCACAAGTATTACAAGATGAATTAAGTACAGTCTCCTTTTGGACAGAGCTAATTCTAACAACTATATTCACAGACAGAATGGTGTTGATGCTGGGAAATTCAAGATATCCCACATAAATTTGTGAATGCCAAAAGTGGAACCTAATTTGGGTTACTTGGCTAATCTGGAAACAAAACTTGCTAGTGGAATGATGAAAAAGGTGTATTTTGAGCAGATGAGAGTGTACAGACAGCAATATACCAGTACAGAACTTACCCAATCTTGGAGAGTCACAACACAGCAGAGTGAGCAATTGCTTCGGCATATATTCATTCCATTTCAAGCTGTTGGTCGAGACAACAATCAAGAACAAAATAACATGGTCTTTGATCATGCCAATCTGAAACAAATATTTGTAAGGTAAACAGCTCGCAGTATCCTGAGAGAGCACTAATCACTAATTTTGATGAAGCCAGCAGAAAATTACAGCAGAGCTTACATGATGTTTCAAGAAGCTGTGAATTAATATCAGAATACAGATACAGAGAGCTCTATTCAGTGTAGAAGAATTTGCAAGTTTGTATTCCATTACTCACATTGTTGTATCGAAACATGCACACCAGCTGATTGGTTCCCCAGCTGATGTTGAAATCAATTGGCAATTTAATGGCAGTTTAATGGGGCTGATGCAAGTTACTATATGTATACAGTCACATTGAGTGACAGATACCTCATTGTGAATGCACTTCAAGGAAAAATGAATGTTATTGTATAAAATACTCATTCTATTCATATAATATATAATAATGACTTACAAAGGTGTAGGATTTCACTTAACTAATGCTCAAAGAAAAGCAATTAAAAAGGCATACCTAAAAAAGATTGGTGTGTCTACTTCAATGAACAAATCACAAATGGGTGGTGCAGAAACACTAGGACTTACAAAAACACAGATTGGCAAACTAAGAAAAAGCAAAAAAGCTGTCACTCTAAAGCTGTCCAAAACTCAAGTGCAAAAACAGGGTGGGTTTCTGGGTGCTCTTGCCTCACTCATTGCTAGGGTTGGTCCCACTATTCTTAAAAGTGTTTTACCCTCATTGGGATTAGCTGCAGCCTCAGGAGCAATTCATGGGGCCACAAGCAAGGCAGTGGCTGGCCGGGGAGGTAGACGAGGAAAAGGGCTTCTCCTGGGGCCAAATTCTCCCTTCAACGGCATCCCCATACTTGGAGCACTTCTGTAAAAATGTATTCATATAGAATATAATATGATATAATATAAATGTATTCAGAATATTCAATCAGTCTTACATCAAATAAAAAGAAAAAGATAGCTGAGGCTCTCAGCAAAAAAACTGGAATAAAGCTTAGACTTGGCCCTAGTCAACTCACTGGTACAGACAAGTTAATACTAACAAACAGACAAATAGCAAAAATAAGTAAGCACAGGAAACTGAATAAAGGTCTTGACCTAACTATGTCTAAAGCTCAAATGAGCACGCATATGAGTGCAGCAAATAAGATGGGATGTTTCTGGCCTATGCTTCTTGCCAGTCTTGCAGAATCTTTTCTACCAAGTCTTTTGGGTAAAGGATTAGAAAAAAGACAGCAAGGGGGTTGGTCCTGCCAGGAACTTGGGCAGCCAGAGGTCTGGCCCTTTCTGGAA
Source organism: Theodoxus fluviatilis (assembly GCA_034096865.1). Taxonomy (NCBI): domain Eukaryota; kingdom Metazoa; phylum Mollusca; class Gastropoda; order Cycloneritida; family Neritidae; genus Theodoxus; species Theodoxus fluviatilis. Next base: position 14,296 of record JAWQFJ010009197.1, on the reverse strand, counting down.
CCCATTAACTAATTATGACATTGATCGTGTGTTAAAGTCAGTAAAAAAACTGCAGAGGAACCTTTTCCTAAAAATGAATGCATGGTCATTATTCTGCAAAACTACTTTGCTGGGTCTGGCACACACTGGGTTGCAATATACACTGATTCTAACAAGTATGAATATTTTGACCCATTAGGTGTTCCTCCACCTGATGTGGTTGTTAATTACATTCAAAAAAGCAAAAAGGAAATTGTGTTTAATGCAGCTCAAATTCAGAACCTGGATTCTGTCATGTGCGGATATTACAATGTGTTTTACATCCAAAACAGAGCAATGGGAAGGAAACCTATGGAAATCTTACTCGAATTTACGCTCAGGCCTAGCTTGGTAAATAGAAGTATAATCAATGATTATGCAAAAAGTTTGTGAAGTATATATAAATATGAAATCATACTGTCTGAAGTGTAAAGCAGTTACAGATTCTAAAAATGTCACTTTTGGAACAACCAAAAATGGTAAGAAAATAGCTAGATCACTGTGTTCTGTTTCACGGCCGTTCCCAGATGGCTGTTTAGTTGAGCCACGCTGCTACACGATACTGGGGTAAGAAGTGGGTCAGGCAATCTTAAAATAACATTTGCAGCAAGGAGCCTCACACCATTTATCCCCCACAGAAAGCTAGCTTTCTAAATACTTCTGTTTTTTGCTCAACCTTCCTATGCTCCTTTATGCTGCATGGATTAAACTATTTCAGCAGAGACGAGCAGAAATTCTGCTTTACGATGATATGCCTCATGCATAGACTACGAATTGTGGATTGTATGCAATCCGTCTTCAACGGCCGGCTTCAGCACAGCATAGTTTCACAGCGTGGCTGGCATCTGGCTAGTTACTCAACTCCGCACAAACACGGTCGTGAGCATAGAGTTGATATGACATATTTTTCAAGCAACAGACACAGTAACATTCATACACTGAATCTGTCTTACCGGAAAAACGGAAGTTTTTTCCCAACGGCGAGGAGAGAAGTTTTTGCACTTCATGTGATATTGTGCCATGTAAGTTTCCACTCAGTCCCTCTCTCTCTCTGTCTCTCTCTCTGTCTCTCTCTCTCTCTCTCTCTCTCTCTCTCTCTCTCTCTCTCTCTCTGTCTCCCTCCCTCCCTCTCTCTCTCTCTCTCTCTCTCTCTCTCTCTCTCTCTCTCTCTCTCTCTCTGTCACTCTCTCTCTGTCCCTCTCTCTCTCTCTGTCCCTCTCTCTCTCTCTCTGTCACTCTCTCTCTCTCTCTCTCTCTCTCTCTCTCTCTCTCTCTCTCTCTCTCCCTCCCTCCCTCCCTCCCCCCCTCCCTCCCCCCTCTCTCTCTCTCTCTCTCTCTCTCTCTCTCTCTCTCTCTCTCTCGTCTTTCTCCATTATGACGCTTGTAACATGATGAGTTGGGCACACTTGATCATAAGCTGAATCCGCTTTCGAGAAAATGGGAAAATAAACAAATACTGCATACAGCTGCAAAGATGTCAATAAACGTACTCCAGAAGTACCCAACAAATGAACGTTGTGGAAATTCTAGTTTAGTCCAAACGAAGCACAGATATCCAATGGCATGTAGACACAGTGCGAGCAATCGCAAGCGTAGTTCAACACTACATGAAGTGTTCAGCTTCAAAAATCACACACAGACATCCAAGGCCATTTTCAGGGGGAAAAAGAAATCTTCTGTAATATGGAATGCAGCCGCATGTCTCTTAAAAGGTGTTCATTAAATACATTCAATATGAGCTTTCGGGAAACTCTAGCAGTATTAATAAACGAGAATGA
>JAWQFJ010009197.1:2500-7500 GCA_034096865.1 Theodoxus fluviatilis | reverse complement strand
CCTGTTGAGTCTATTGCACTTGCTCTTCATCATTTCCATCTTCCTGGTGGTGGGGATCTTCTCATGGTTCGTGCACTGGGGTCGACTGAGGGTGACATATGCGGAGCCTTTCATCAACGACCTGAGCAACTACTACAAGAAGCTGGAGCTGAACGACACTGCTAGCTACGACAAGTTCGACATCCTGAACTTGTTTCGTCCCCTCATCGTCGGGTTTATGATTCTCTGCTTGCTCATCTGCCTCCTTGTTGTCTTCGGCACCTTCGCTGCCTGGAAGTTTCTAAGAAACGCCCTCGTCATCTATGAAATACTCATATTGGTTCTTTTCAGCACCTACCTGTCCTTTTTCCTCATCATCGAACGGGGGCGTAGCAGACTGTCTGGCTTGAAGATCTCGATGGAGGAGAGCATCAGTGGAAGCTACCACGAGAGTTGCGTGGATCTCGATCGGAAGGAGGAATGCATCTTTTGGAATGCCCTCATGATCCACAAACAATGTTGCGGCATAGACAAGGACCGTTACTTTCAGAAGACTCGTATCTGGACGAAACACAGGAACATCACGATGGGAAAGATTACATTTACACTGGCTAGCGAGCTGCCGTGGCCCTGTTGCAGGAAGTTTGTCCTCGACAGAATTGCCTGGGTCATCGGAGAAGACATCGCCAAACCCAACGCCTTCGACACAGAGTCCCACAATGCCTTCTTTCCCAACCACCCAGTAGTCCAGCTGCTGGAGTGCACCAGCATGAACTCTTCCGAGAACAATAAAGACGTGAGCTGTTACGACGCATTGTGGGACGAATTTGAGCCCTTGACACGCCACCCGATCTACCTCGCCTTCAACTACACCTTCATGGCCTTCATCTCTGGCATTGTTTTGCTCTGTGCGATTTTAATCTGTCTGACTCAACCGAAGAAGCCCACCCAGATCAGGGCGACCAGACGAGTGAGCAACAAGAGGCAAAGTGTGAGCGATGGAGAGAATTAGTCCCGTTAATTCATGCAGAGGTTTTCTCTCTTTTCAGCATCCTTCTTCTTGCTATGGCCTCTCGCAGACTGTCGTCTGCAGGAAGGACAGCAACATTACAAATATTGCAGTCGCTTGTCAGCTACTGTGTTCAAAGCCGGAACCTTGTCTTCTTCACTTACTACCACGTAAGTGCGCGTTTTGATGTCGCAGCTTGTGAGCGGCTGGCTGAGAGGACAGCACGTGGATGAATTCATGAGTCGTCTGCACAACGTAGCCTTTGACAGGACCTCATGCTTAGTGCATCTCAGTATGTTCACATGCTCTCCCTTCGCAAGCGCCATCTCTTGTAGAAAGCAAATTGCGACAGGCCTGGAGGACATACCAGTATTACCACGTAGCTGGACACTTCAAACCTTAGACGACTCATCGAAGGCGTCTTCAGCGCCTCAGGCAGGGTAAAAAGACAAAAACAGTCGGCTAGCAAACATGTCTAAAAAAACATGAGATGGTGATAGCAAGGGATTTCCAATAACACTGTTAGACCCACTGCGTTGTAGGACACCTCTAGGGAAGAAGAAACAAAATCACAATTTTCAGGACTCATTGAGGGTTAAGGCCATCGCTCACAAAGCAACAGAAACATGAGGCGCGTTTCTTAGTCAAGGAACCTTGCAGGAAACTCGAGGTTTAGACGTTGCCTACGGCGCCTCGCTCAAAAGGAGGCACTCTCTGTAAAGAAGGGTGGCCGAGGTAGCTCCGGAGATACCTCGCCGCGTCTAGCTGCAGAGGCCCGGATGAACCAAAATGGCGGAGACCGTGCCAGTTGGGTTGCCGACAGTGCCTGTAAATGTAATATGCATAAGTTTGAGTGTTCATTTGCATATTTTGATGAGTATGTGTATAGGTTATTTCTGGACAAATACCGTCGAAATTTTTTTAATCGTTGCATACGCGAATCATCGCACATGTCCACTCTCTGAATTATGTCCCTTGACGTGATCGAAGTGTATCGAGGCACAACATTTTCGACAAAATTGTTTACAATTAAACCCGTATTGCTTTATTTTCTTTGAAAAAGTGCCCGTGCCATTCGTGATGTTACCATAGTATGGTCTATCAAGTGAAAACTGTTGTGATGTCTGTATCGTCAGATGTTTCGTCTATCGGCAACTTCTTCAGCGACTCTGGCGCCGGTGTCCTGACGCCGTTGGTAAATCATACTCTTTGGTTCTGCGCATGCGTCAAAACCGGAAGTGACGTGTGTATCGCGCCTCGTTCAAAGGTGATGTGCCGCGAGACTAAAGTTAACAAGATGGCGGCAAGTGAGAGGACGAAGAAAAAACCGAAAAAAACGTACTTTCCAATGAACAGTTCAATCAGCACACATAACTGAACAACACTTTCAAATTTCATGCTTGTAGCCCATTTTTAAATGTTTCAACAACACATATCTCTAGTTGGTAGTGCTGCTGTCAGCTATATGCCTAATTATTTTCTAATTCTAATGCGTTATTTACCCAATATGACTTTTCACCAAAATAAATAGATAATATCAAGAATTAGTAAATAAAAATATAAAAATAAAATAAAAAATGAAGTGATACAATGGGTTAAAGCACTAGATTCCCAGATAGGAACTGTCAGTTGCAGTAGGAATAAGTGTATTTAAAATCGTGTTGCACATGAGGCTATAAAGATTAGGTCATAAAACACATGAAAAACCAAACCAATTTTTCTACAATAGCAACAAGAAAATGATAAGAAAACAAGAACAAACAAAAGTTACATTGGACACGGACACTGTACATTTTACAAACAAGGAAAAAACAATACCACAATGGCAGAAAAGCATTTATACATGATCATGTGGAAAGAAATGGAACGAAAATAAAACAATACCACAAGACCTACATTAGATACAGACACTGTAAATTATTACAATCATGAAAAGACAACAATACCACAATGACACCAAAACAGTGGAAGTTCAACCCTGTCGACATTGTGACTGTGTTTACATTGATAATAATATAAATAAATTTTAAAAAATGTTTCGCTTGTGTGCGTGCCACTGTCAGCTGTGGCTTTATATTAGGCTATTTCTAATGCCTGTTTGACAGGTGAATGCAAACAAACTACCAGGTACATCGCTACAGATCCAGACTCAACTCACAAATAAACCAAAAAATACTGTGGATTTTGTTTTTGACCCTTAAAAGGTATGCATGAAAACTTAATCCTTGCTGCCTGTGAAATGAAAGAGGGGCTGCAGTTTTTAAAACAACTGCAAAAATATATGTCTAGCTCTATCCCCAAACTTCTTACATCCTTAAATTCAACATTTTCCAAACAGCCAACAAGTGGCGTATCTAATGTAAACAAACGGTAGTTCTCAGCCCTAATTTAATACTTGTGGGTTAGATTTTGTGTTTTTCGGTCAATAAATGAACACATTGCAACTGGAGGGGCCTCTAGAGTGCCTAATTCGCATTGGATATCCATGTTTAAGCTCCAGAGAACACTGAAAATTAACGTTTACCAGGCGCGATGCATAACGATGCGCGATGCTTATAGGCATCGCCGAACGTACAAAATACGTCACTTCCGGTTTCGGGGCATGCGCAGAACCATGCGCGATGAAATCACCTTCGGCGCTGTGACACCGGGACGCAGGCATGATCTCTCGGTCTTTGCTTTGCCAGTTGGTGATTGGCCGTTTCTTGGACGTCTTGCTCAATCTCGGCTATCCTTCGAGGAGGGCTCCTAGCGTAATCAACGTGCCCAAGGTGTCTCTATGTCACTGATCTACAAAATGTCGCACACAATGAACACCTCAAACCTCTCAGCTACACGATAATGTGGTATCATGCATCCCTCTCAGCTACACCGTGTAGTATCATGTATCTCTGTCAGTGGCCCGAGTCGATTTGCAACGTTGAATCCGATGCACATCTTGATTGGAATAATATAGCAATTAAAATGAAATATTGATGTGTTCTGCATAGGGATTCGAAAAAAAAAATGAATACACTTTTTAAAAATTGGTTTCTTTTAATGTGTGTAAGAATTCTACAACTGAGCGTTTTGCACTTGAACCGAAGAAAACAATGGCAGATATCATTGACTCATGTGCGGGTAAAAGCGACGGTTGAAGTCAGGGGGCGTTCCAATTTGCTGACGGGCAGAAGTATTACACTTCAAACACTAGGAGTATAGAAGCGGCCCAAAATCATGAAACCATTTCTAAGGACTGAAAAGTTTACCATCTGCTTGCACACGAGGAAACGTGTCTTTCATGATCCAAACACTATTTCTGTTGCACCGTGTGAGACAGCCCTTGAAAGGACAGCAGTCTTCACACAACCCTGTTTGTCAAAGACAGTCACGTGACTCTGGCAAATGGCAATTTCAGTGAAACACTCGTTTAGCCAGGTGCAGTTTCTCAAAGTGTGTCAGACGGTCGACAACGAGTGACCACGTGACGTTTCCTCCTCCCTACCACCACCACCACCACCACCACCACCACCACCATCACCACCACCACCACCACCACCACCACCACCAACAACAACCAACCACCGACCACCACCACCACCATCATCATCATCATCATCATCATCATCATCATCATCATCATCATCATCATCATCATCATCATCATCATCATCATCATCATCACCATCATCATATTCGTCGTCGTCGTCACCACCACCACCACCACCACTTCCACCACCACCACCACTTCCACCACCACTTCCACCACCACCACCACCACCACCACTTCCACCACCACCACCACTTCCACCACCACTTCCACCACCACTACCACTTCCACCACCACTTCCACCACCACCACCACCACCATCAACACCACCACCACCACCACCACCACCACCACCACCACCACCACCACCATCATCATCATCATCATCATCATCATCATCATCATCATCATCATCATCATCATCATCATCATCATCATCATCATCATCATCATCATCATCATCATCATCACCACCACCATCAT
>JAWQFJ010009195.1:0-32421 GCA_034096865.1 Theodoxus fluviatilis | reverse complement strand
CACCTCACTCTAGGCATCACTGTTGGGGCACACCTCACTCTAGGCATCACTGTAGGGGCACACCTCACTCTAGGCATCACTGTAGGGGCACACCTTACTCTAGGCATCACTGTAGGGGCACACCTCACTCTAGGCATCACTGTAGGGGCACATCTCACTCTAGGCATCACTGTAGGGGCACACCTCACTCTAGGGGCACACCTCACTCTAGGCATCACTGTAGGGGCACGCCTCACTCTAGGCATCACTGTAGGGGCACACCTCACTCTAGGCATCACTGTAGGGGCACACCTCACTCTAGGGGCACACCTCACTCTAGGCATCACTGTAGGGGCACGCCTTACTCTAGGCATCACTGTAGGGGCACACCTCACTCTAGGCATCACTGTTGGGGCACACCTCACTCTAGGCATCACTCTAGGGGCACACCTCACTCTAGGCATCACTGTTGGGGCACACCTCACTCTAGGCATCACTGTTGGGGCACACCTCACTCTAGGCATCACTGTAGGGGCACACCTCACTCTAGGCATCACTGTTGGGGCACACCTCACTCTAGGCATCACTGTTGGGGCACACCTCACTCTAGGCATCACTCTAGGGGCACACCTCACTCTAGGCATCACTGTTGGGGCACACCTCACTCTAGGCATCACTGTAGGGGCACACCTCACTCTAGGCTTCACTGTTGGGGCACACCTCACTCTAGGCATCACTGTAGGGGCACACCTCACTCTAGGCATCACTCTAGGGGCACACCTCACTCTAGGCATCACTGTAGGGGCACACCTCACTCTAGGGGCACACCTCACTCTAGGGGCACACCTCACTCTAGGGGCACACCTCACTCTAGGGGCACACCTCACTCTAGGGGCACACCTCACTCTAGGGGCACACCTCACTCTAGGGGCACACCTCACTCTAGGCATCACTCTAGGGGCACACCTCACTCTAGGCATCACTGTAGGGGCACACCTCACTCTAGGCATCACTGTAGGGGCACACCTCACTCTAGGCATCACTCTTGGGGCACACCTCACTCTTGGGGCACACCTCACTCTTGGGGCACACCTCACTCTAGGCTTCACTGTAGGGGCACACCTCACTCTAGGCATCACTGTAGGGGCACACCTCACTCTAGGCATCACTGTTGGGGCACACCTCACTCTAGGCATCACTGTTGGGGCACACCTCACTCTAGGGGCACACCTCACTCTAGGCATCACTGTTGGGGCACACCTCACTCTAGGCATCACTGTTGGGGCACACCTCACTCTAGGCATCACTGTAGGGGCACACCTCACTCTAGGGGCACACCTCACTCTAGGCATCACTGTAGGGGCACACCTCACTCTAGGGGCACACCTCACTGTAGGGGCACACCTCACTCTAGGCATCACTGTTGGGGCACACCTCACTCTAGGCATCACTGTTGGGGCACACCTCACTCTAGGCATCACTCTAGGGGCACACCTCACTCTAGGCATCACTGTAGGGGCACACCTCACTCTAGGGGCACACCTCACTCTAGGGGCACACCTCACTCTAGGGGCACACCTCACTCTAGGGGCACACCTCACTCTAGGGGCACACCTCACTCTAGGGCACACCTCACTCTAGGGGCACACCTCACTCTAGGCATCACTCTAGGGGCACACCTCACTCTAGGCATCACTGTAGGGGCACACCTCACTCTAGGCATCACTGTAGGGGCACACCTCACTCTAGGCATCACTGTTGGGGCACACCTCACTCTAGGCATCACTGTTGGGGCACACCTCACTCTAGGCATCACTGTAGGGGCACACCTCACTCTAGGCATCACTGTTGGGGCACACCTCACTCTAGGCATCACTGTAGGGGCACACCTCACTCTAGGCATCACTCTAGGGGCACACCTCACTCTAGGCATCACTGTAGGGGCACACCTCACTCTAGGGGCACACCTCACTCTAGGGGCACACCTCACTCTAGGGGCACACCTCACTCTATGGGCACACCTCACTCTAGGGGCACACCTCACTCTAGGGGCACACCTCACTCTAGGGGCACACCTCACTCTAGGCATCACTCTAGGGGCACACCTCACTCTAGGCATCACTGTAGGGGCACACCTCACTCTAGGCATCACTGTAGGGGCACACCTCACTCTAGGCATCACTCTAGGGGCACACCTCACTCTTGGGGCACACCTCACTCTTGGGGCACACCTCACTCTAGGCTTCACTGTAGGGGCACACCTCACTCTAGGCATCACTGTAGGGGCACACCTCACTCTAGGCATCACTGTAGGGGCACACCTCACTCTAGGCATCACTGTTGGGGCACACCTCACTCTAGGCATCACTGTAGGGGCACATCTCACTCTAGGCATCACTGTAGGGGCACACCTCACTCTAGGGGCACACCTCACTCTAGGCATCACTGTAGGGGCACACCTCACTCTAGGCATCACTGTTGGGGCACACCTCACTCTAGGCATCACTCTAGGGGCACACCTCACTCTAGGCCTCACTCTAGGGGCACACCTCACTCTAGGCATCACTGTTGGGGCACACCTCACTCTAGGCATCACTGTAGGGGCACACCTCACTCTAGGCATCACTGTAGGGGCACACCTCACTCTAGGCATCACTGTAGGGGCACACCTCACTCTAGGCATCACTGTAGGGGCACACCTCACTCTAGGCATCACTGTAGGGGCACACCTCACTCTAGGCATCACTGTAGGGGCACACCTCACTCTAGGCATCACTGTAGGGGCACACCTCACTCTAGGCATCACTGTTGGGGCACACCTCACTCTAGGCATCACTGTAGGGGCACACCTCACTCTAGGCATCACTGTAGGGGCACACCTCACTCTAGGGGCACACCTCACTCTAGGCATCACTGTAGGGGCACACCTCACTCTAGGGGCACACCTCACTCTAGGCATCACTGTAGGGGCACACCTCACTCTAGGCATCACTGTAGGGGCACACCTCACTCTAGGCATCACTGTAGGGGCACACCTCACTCTAGGGGCACACCTCACTCTAGGCATCACTGTAGGGGCACACCTCACTCTAGGCATCACTGTAGGGGCACACCTCACTCTAGGCATCACTGTAGGGGCACACCTCACTCTAGGCATCACTGTAGGGGCACACCTCACTCTAGGCATCACTGTAGGGGCACACCTCACTCTAGGCATCACTGTAGGGGCACACCTCACTCTAGGCATCACTGTAGGGGCACACCTCACTCTAGGCATCACTGTAGGGGCACACCTCACTCTAGGCATCACTGTAGGGGCACACCTCACTCTAGGCATCACTGTAGGGGCACACCTCACTCTAGGCATCACTGTAGGGGCACACCTCACTCTAGGCATCACTGTTGGGGCACACCTCACTCTAGGCATCACTGTAGGGGCACACCTCACTCTAGGCATCACTCTAGGGGCACACCTCACTCTAGGCATCACTGTAGGGGCACACCTCACTCTAGGCATCACTGTAGGGGCACACCTCACTCTAGGCATCACTGTAGGGGCACACCTCACTCTAGGCATCACTCTAGGGGCACACCTCACTGTAGGGGCACACCTCACTCTAGGCATCACTGTAGGGGCACACCTCACTCTAGGCATCACTCTAGGGGCACACCTCACTCTAGGGGCACACCCCACTCTAGGGGCACACCTCACTCTAGGGGCACACCTCACTCTAGGCATCACTGTAGGGGCACACCTCACTCTAGGGGCACACCTCACTCTAGGGGCACACCTCACTGTAGGGGCACACCTCACTCTAGGCATCACTGTAGGGGCACACCTCACTCTAGGCATCACTGTAGGGGCACACCTCACTCTAGGCATCACTGTAGGGGCACACCTCACTCTAGGCATCACTGTAGGGGCACACCTCACTCTAGGCATCACTGTAGGGGCACACCTCACTCTAGGGGCACACCTCACTCTAGGGGCACACCTCACTCTAGGCATCACTCTAGGGGCACACCTCACTCTAGGGGCACACCTCACTCTAGGCATCACTCTAGGGGCACACCTCACTGTAGGGGCACACCTCACTCTAGGCATCACTCTAGGGGCACACCTCACTCTAGGCATCACTGTAGGGGCACACCTCACTCTAGGCATCACTGTAGGGGCACACCTCACTCTAGGGGCACACCTCACTCTAGGCATCACTCTAGGGGCACACCTCACTCTAGGCATCACTGTAGGGGCACACCTCACTCTAGGCATCACTCTAGGGGCACACCTCACTCTAGGGGCACACCTCACTCTAGGGGCACACCTCACTCTAGGCATCACTGTAGGGGCACACCTCACTCTAGGCATCACTCTAGGGGCACACCTCACTCTAGGGGCACACCTCACTCTAGGCATCACTCTAGGGGCACACCTCACTCTAGGGGCACACCTCACTCTAGGCATCACTGTAGGGGCACACCTCACTCTAGGCATCACTGTAGGGGCACACCTCACTCTAGGCATCACTGTAGGGGCACACCTCACTCTAGGGGCACACCTCACTCTAGGCATCACTCTAGGGGCACACCTCACTCTAGGCATCACTGTAGGGGCACACCTCACTCTAGGCATCACTGTAGGGGCACACCTCACTCTAGGCATCACTGTAGGGGCACACCTCACTCTAGGGGCACACCTCACTCTAGGCCTCACTGTAGGGGCACACCTCACTCTAGGCATCACTGTAGGGGCACACCTCACTCTAGGCATCACTGTAGGGGCACACCTCACTCTAGGGGCACACCTCACTCTAGGCATCACTCTAGGGGCACACCTCACTCTAGGGGCACACCTCACTCTAGGGGCACACCTCACTCTAGGGGCACACCTCACTCTAGGCATCACTGTAGGGGCACACCTCACTCTAGGCATCACTGTAGGGGCACACCTCACTCTAGGCATCACTGTAGGGGCACACCTCACTCTAGGGGCACACCTCACTCTAGGCATCACTGTAGGGGCACACCTCACTCTAGGCATCACTGAAGGGGCACACCTCACTCTAGGCATCACTGAAGGGGCACACCTCACTGAAGGGGCACACCTCACTCTAGGCATCACTCTAGGGGCACACCTCACTCTAGGGGCACACCTCACTCTAGGGGCACACCTCACTCTAGGGGCACACCTCACTCTAGGCATCACTGTAGGGGCACACCTCACTCTAGGCATCACTGTAGGGGCACACCTCACTCTAGGCATCACTGTAGGGGCACACCTCACTCTAGGGGCACACCTCACTCTAGGCATCACTCTAGGGGCACACCTCACTCTAGGCATCACTGTAGGGGCACACCTCACTCTAGGCATCACTGAAGGGGCACACCTCACTCTAGGCATCACTGTAGGGGCACACCTCACTCTAGGGGCACACCTCACTCTAGGCATCACTCTAGGGGCACACCTCACTCTAGGCATCACTGTAGGGGCACACCTCACTCTAGGCATCACTCTAGGGGCACACCTCACTCTAGGGGCACACCTCACTCTAGGCATCACTGAAGGGGCACACCTCACTCTAGGCATCACTGTAGGGGCACACCTCACTCTAGGGGCACACCTCACTCTAGGCATCACTCTAGGGGCACACCTCACTCTAGGCATCACTGTAGGGGCACACCTCACTCTAGGCATCACTGAAGGGGCACACCTCACTCTAGGCATCACTCTAGGGGCACACCTCACTCTAGGCATCACTGTAGGGGCACACCTCACTCTAGGGGCACACCTCACTCTAGGCATCACTGTAGGGGCACACCTCACTCTAGGCATCACTGTAGGGGCACACCTCACTCTAGGGGCACACCTCACTCTAGGCATCACTCTAGGGGCACACCTCACTCTAGGCATCACTGTAGGGGCACACCTCACTCTAGGCATCACTCTAGGGGCACACCTCACTCTAGGCATCACTGTAGGGGCACACCTCACTCTAGGCATCACTGTAGGGGCACACCTCACTCTAGGGGCACACCTCACTCTAGGCATCACTCTAGGGGCACACCTCACTCTAGGCATCACTGTAGGGGCACACCTCACTCTAGGCATCACTGTAGGGGCACACCTCACTCTAGGCATCACTGTAGGGGCACACCTCACTCTAGGGGCACACCTCACTCTAGGCATCACTCTAGGGGCACACCTCACTCTAGGCATCACTGTAGGGGCACACCTCACTCTAGGCATCACTCTAGGGGCACACCTCACTCTAGGCATCACTCTAGGGGCACACCTCACTCTAGGGGCACACCTCACTCTAGGCATCACTGTAGGGGCACACCTCACTCTAGGCATCACTCTAGGGGCACACCTCACTCTAGGGGCACACCTCACTCTAGGCATCACTCTAGGGGCACACCTCACTCTAGGGGCACACCTCACTCTAGGCATCACTCTAGGGGCACACCTCACTCTAGGGGCACACCTCACTCTAGGCATCACTCTAGGGGCACACCTCACTCTAGGCATCACTGTAGGGGCACACCTCACTCTAGGCATCACTGTAGGGGCACACCTCACTCTAGGCATCACTGTAGGGGCACACCTCACTCTAGGCATCACTGTAGGGGTACACCTCACTGTAGGGGCACACCTCACTCTAGGCATCACTGTAGGGGCACACCTCACTCTAGGCATCACTGTAGGGGCACACCTCACTCTAGGCATCACTGTAGGGGCACACCTCACTCTAGGCATCACTGTAGGGGCACACCTCACTCTAGGGGCACACCTCACTCTAGGCATCACTCTAGGGGCACACCTCACTCTAGGGGCACACCTCACTCTAGGCATCACTGTAGGGGCACACCTCACTCTAGGGGCACACCTCACTCTAGGAGCACACCTCACTCTAGGGGCACACCTCACTCTAGGAGCACACCTCACTCTAGGAGCACACCTCACTCTAGGGGCACACCTCACTCTGGAGCACACCTCACTCTGGAGCACACCTCACTCTGGAGCACACCTCACTCTGGAGCACACCTCACTCTAGAGCACACCTCACTCTAGAGCACACCTCACTCTGGAGCACACCTCACTCTGGAGCACACCTCACTCTGGAGCACACCTCACTCTAGGAGCACACCTCACTCTGGAGCACACCTCACTCTGGAGCACACCTCACTCTGGAGCACACCTCACTCTGGAGCACACCTCACTCTGGAGCACACCTCACTCTGGAGCACACCTCACTCTGGAGCACACCTCACTCTGGAGCACACCTCACTCTGGAGCACACCTCACTCTAGGGCACACCTCACTCTGGGCCTCACTCTAGGAGCACACCTCACTCTAGGAGCACACCTCACTCTAGGGGCACACCTCACTCTAGGAGCACACCTCACTCTAGGGGCACACCTCACTCTAGGGGCACACCTCACTCTAGGGGCACACCTCACTCTAGGAGCACACCTCACTCTAGGAGCACACCTCACTCTAGGGGCACACCTCACTCTAGGCATCACTCTAGGGGCACACCTCACTCTAGGGGCACACCTCACTCTAGGGGCACACCTCACTCTAGGGGCACACCTCACTCTAGGAGCACACCTCACTCTAGGAGCACACCTCACTCTAGGGGCACACCTCACTCTAGGGGCACACCTCACTCTAGGGGCACACCTCACTCTAGGCATCACTGTAGGGGCACACCTCACTCTAGGCCTCACTCTAGGGGCACACCTCACTCTAGGGGCACACCTCACGCTAGGGGCACAATCCCGTAGAGAACTGATCACTCGCAATAGAAGACTTTTTGCACTCACGTATCCTCCTGGACTCTCTTCTCCATTGTAATGCGCTTGCTCACGCCGCCCAGCTTTATATACGTGTAGGAAGGTGAGAATAGCATATAGATACCTGTCCAAATATCTGTAGTTCAACGCAGTATCTCTTACCTGTTCCCATCCTAGTGTGCGTGGATTGTAACTGCAGAGATACGCGAGAAGGCGTGTTTCTCTCACATTCTGTTTGCTGCCTTAGAGATATATGTTTGTTCTCGCAGACTCACTCTCCCATCTGGCACTATCGCTGTCTTCGACTTCTATTGCAGTGCTTGAGAGCACATCGAATTTTACAGTTTATTCATCTAATGTACCATGTACTGTCTCTAACATTGAATATGAACCTAGTGTTTATCCCTATCAATCATCTCATATATGGCAACCTGCACTCCATGAGTTGTAAACGGTAATATTAAAATAAAACGATGAATAAATCCTGATTTCATTGACAATGTAAATATTTCACTTGCCATTCATTTATACACGAATCACTTTTTGAAGTCATTCATTGGCGCAGAATGTACTTTACTAACGCACTTTCCAAAGGAGTGAAGTTTGTCATATGGGACTGTTGATTTAAGACTCAAACAGTTGTTAGAACCTGTTGTGTCAGCACAATTTTGCCTTCACTGGGAACCACAGGTCCCAGCTTTTAGTTAGAAATTCCGTCTGCTCTCGCGGAAGTCCGCGCAGAGGCTATTTAAAGCCAGAGCAGGACGGAGGCCAGGGAGGCCACAAAGAGGTCATTCCAGCAGGCAGTAGCCATGTACTGCGCTGTCTGTTACCATGAGTAAAGACGGAGAAATTTGATGCCACGTCTTCTTGTCTGCTGATTCCTTGGAGGGAGTGAAGGGAGAGAGACAAGTACACCGTCTCTATACTCCCTGCCTGCTCGAGCCATGCCACACTCCGGCAACACGCTACCATGCTTCATACGTGTACATTTTTACAGGTTCCAGAATCTTCTCACATCAACCAGAATCTCCTCGACCATCTGGAGGCAGCTCGAATGAAGTCACAGACGAATTCACCCTGACTGCGTCACATGATAAAGTAAGCAACGACAAGGTCAAGGAGTCTGGCGTATGAGCTTGAAAGCGCCATGACATTCCAGCACATTCAAAAACCTTCATGACAATAGCTTGGACGCTCCAATAAGCAAACTTTGGGTGACCCCCCCCCCCCCCCCCCCCCAACCCCCCCACCCTCGACCCCACCCCTTTTCTCTACTGTACACAATTGGAAGTACATGTAATCTTGTGCATGGGGTGGAATTATCTCCCTTGCTTAACCAGACACTAATGCTCACGATACTAGGAGCGAGTTTTCGCGAGTAACAAGGGTTAGCTACGGTAGGGTCACTGCGCATGTCTGGTTATTTTCTTCGCGGAAACGCTGTTCAGTTGTGTCCAGTCGCAACCCAGGCAACAAGATGGCGACAGCCTTGGCTGATGTGTTGCGAATTTACTGTTGTGAAGAATTAATTGACGAATCTGTGCAATCTGTTGAGTTTTGGGGCTGAAATTTGAATGAAATTAGAAGCAAGCTGTGCTGGGATGTATTTAGGCCGATTGGGGAGGGGGGCGGGGGTGGGGGGGGAGCGTGGTTTTTATCCCTGCCCTGCTGACAGTCAGAAATCACACCCAAACTCCTGTTGACATCATTTCTTCCCAAAATAAACATCACTGCTAAAATAAAATGCATTAAAACCAAGACAGTATCCAACCCAGTATCCTTAATTTTTGAAAGGTTAAGTGATTTACAACAATTGTGTTCTCACAATCCGTAACTTTGTGAAAAAACATTTGCAGAAGTTTCTCACTTCGCCATGGCAGCCATCTTGGAACTGGAGTGAACGTACGCTGGGGCCAAGGTTGAACTTTGGTTAACCGGTGACGTCACTCCGGTCGTACCATACCGAGTTTTTGCGACCTCCGGTTCGACTCGAGTCACTTTAGTTGACGCGAAAACTCGCTCTAGGACTAGCATACAACTAAGTGTATTATTGTCGGTATGTTTGAACATGTGTGTATGCCTGCGTGCTTCTTGGTATGAGTGCATGAGATAATCGGGTGTGTGGATCTGCGCAGGCTCGTGCATGCGTGTGTGTGTGTATGTGCGTGCATGCGTGTGTGTGTGTGTGTGTGTGTGTGTGCATGAATGCGTGTGCGGGTGTTCGTGCGAGGGATGTGCAGTACGTATGCATGTGTTGTGAAGGTTCCGGAATGTGCTGCAATGTCGTGTTGCATTGGACGCTCTCACATCAGTCTCCTCGACCTTGTCATTGCTTAGTTGCATGACATAGTCAGGGTAAACCATGGACATTACATCATATGGACGGCTGGCTCGCTCAGCCTGCACGCGCTGTATCATATAAGAAGTTCGCCGATGGCCTTGTTTTCAACGTTGTTCTGGTTGCACTTCCGGTTACTCTGCTTACTATGGCAGCTGCTGTCGAGCGAATTCTCATGGTAAGTAAAACAGATAATTGTTCAAACAGTGATGATTTATTCCATCAGTTGAAACTGTAAATACATTTGCAGGCATCCCAGACATACTTTGCAGTAAAAAAATGGTATTCATTCCACTTTTGACGGAAAACAAAGCACTTTGGTCAGGCTGTTCGGACTGCTTGCCCGCTTCCCTGCCTCGCCAGCCCGACTCTGCTTGGAGGTGAGCGAGAGAAGTACAGAGTCTGTGTGTAAGTGTGTGCGTCGTCTGTGTGTAAATGTTCGTGTAGATGTTGTGTGAATGACTGCTGTCATTTCGATCTCGACGCTGGCGTGAGGGTGGAAGGCAGAGGAGGAGGGGACAAAAGTGAGCGATCACAGTTTAAATGGCTCGAGATCGCGCGCGCCTATTTGTTTGAGTGAAAGTGTGTGTGATGTGTGTGAATGCAGTAGGGATGGCATGGCCGTGGCTGGTGATTTCATTGCGTCTGATTGTGTTTCTCGTTCCCCGACCTTTCATTCCACTTTTAACGGAAAACAAAGCACTTTGGTCAGGCTATCTATGGTTCGTCTGCTACTACGGACGTCACTGTCGAGCGAATTCCTGGTGTCGTAGAGGTCCGCTCGTCATCTATAAATAGAAGTGCGCGAAGAATGTACGCTGTTCTGTCCAAGATGAGGTGAAGATTTGTTTTGATTTCAAAGACAAAAGACGTCTAACACACCCACATCCCACTGAAACAAAGTATAATGAAAGAAACGTACCTCGTTTGATGCAAGCATCGTCAAAGTGTCGACTGCAGATCTTGGCCATGTCTGGGTTGAATGCTTTGTGTAATGCCCATGGTCCACGATCAATTTTATTTTTAGCAATGATGACTGATCTGCATTTGTCTTTCGCTTCACTGACACCTTTTCTCGGAATTCCAACGAAAGAAAGTCCACTGCATGCCACTGATGATACCTTACAATCAACAACACAAGACTTGGCTCCATGTGAAGTACTGTTCGCCCTCCTTGATATTGGTTTAGGAAAAACGGCAGCTCTTGTATCACTGCCACTCATTTAGCAACACACTGTGGTTGACTCTGGAAGTAACTAGGCGTTTCAGAAATGGCTGACAACAAAACTAAACACAGGGTTACAAAGTAGATCCATTTTCCCACCGACTTATGCGGAGAAAAAAATTAAGATGGCTACAACTAAGACACAAAAATCGTGATTTTCGCCAGGTGTTTACACTAACAAAGGCATCGGGTATTGAAAGCGGAGCAACCGGAAGTGCAATCAGAACAATATTGAAAACGAGGCTATCGGCGAACTTATTTCTCTACACGCCAATCCATTCTTATTGGATCCATGGGGTAAACAGACCACTTGATAGTTCCAGCGGTACCTGATGTTTTGTAGCAGTACCACGTGATCTTAGTTCTCGATTGTCATATGCTGTTGCTAATCTACGTGTAAACAATGCCATTTTCTAATGGTCGCAAACGAGAATGCACACAAGAGCACTGCAATTTGAACGCTTTATTTCGGTGTGATCGTCCTCTTGGATCCGTCTCAATGACATTTCATTGCCCGATTATTGGTTGCAGCAATGAAATCTTTCGACCTGAGAGGTGGAAGGCTGCTATTTGAGGAAGTCACGGAATAAATTCGCCGCCACTGCTGAGTATGGACTAGAAACGTGCTGCTCGCAGAGAGAGGAGGATGGATCCTTCTGCTGCTGTAGCATGCCTCGTTTGTGACTGCCTCTGTGCTTCGCAGTTTGGGCTGCAGTAGCATCTTCGGCGCCACTGACGTCTTCGGCGTGAATGAGTGAGTGCAGAGTGAGTTCAGAGTGAGTTCAGAGTGAGATCAGAGTGAGCTCAGAGTGAGCTCAGAGTGAGCTCAGAGTGAGTTCAGTGTGAGCTCAGTGAGTGAGCTCAGTGAGTGAGCTCAGTGAGTGAGTTCAGTAAGTGAGTTCAGAGTGAGTTCAGAGTGAGTTCAGAGTGAGTGAGAGTTCAGAGTGAGTGAGAGTTCAGAGTGAGTGAGTGAGTGAATTCAGAGTGAGTAAGTGAGTGAGTTAGTTCAGAGTGAGTGAGTTCAGAATGAGTGAGTGATTTCAAAGTGAGTGAGTTAGTTCAGAGTGAGTGAGTTAGTTCAGAGTGAGTGAGTTAGTTCAACGTGAGTAGGTTTGTTCAGAGTGAGTAAATTCAGAGTGAGTGAATGAGTTATGAATGAGTTTAGAGTGATTGAGTTCAGAGTGATTGAGTGAGTTCAGAATGAGTTCAAAGGGAGTTCAGAGTGAATACAGAGTGAGATCAGAGTGAGTTCAGAGTGAGTTCAGAGTGAGCTCATAGTGAGCTCAGTGAGTGAGCTCAGTGAGTGAGCTCAGTGAGTGAGTTCAGTGAGTGAGTTCAGAGTGAGTTCAGAGTGAGTTCAGAGTGAGTTCAGAGTGAGTTCAGAGTGAGTTTAGAGTGAGTGAGAGTTCAGAGTGAGTGAGATTTCAGAGTGAGTGAGTGAATTCAGAGTGAGTGAGTGAGTTAGTTCAGAGTGAGTGAGTTAGTTCAGAGTGAGTGAGTGAGTTCGACGTGAGTAGGTTTCTTCAGAGTGAGTAAATTCAGAGTGAGTGAGTGAGTTATGAATGAGTGCGTGCGTGCGTGCATGCGTGAGTGAGTGAGTGAATGAGTTTAGAGTGATTGAATTCAGAGTGATTGAGTGAGTTCAGAGTGAGTTCAAAGGGAGTTCAGAGTGAATACAGAGTGAGTTCAGAGTGAGTTCAGAGTGAGTGAGTGAGTAAGTGAGTTCAGAGAGAGTGCGTTCAGAGTGAGTGAGTTCAGAGTGAGTGAGTTCAAAGTGAGTGAGTTCAGAGTGAGCGAGTGTGTGAGTGAGTGGAGGTGTGAGTGAGTGGGTGGTGGTGTGAGTGAGTGAGTGAGTGTGTGAGTGAGTGAGTTCAGAGTGAGTGAGTGAGTGAGTTCAGAGTGAGGAAATGAATGAGTTCAGAGTGAGTTAGTGAGTCCAGAGTGAGTTAGTGAGTTCAGAGTAAGTGAGTGAGTGAGTGTGAGTGAGTGAGTTCAGAGTGAGTTAGTGAGTTCAGAGTAAGTGAGTGAGTGAGTGTGTGAGTGAGTGAGTTCAGAGTGAGTTAGTGAGTTCAGAGTAAGTGAGTGAGTGAGTGAGTGGTTGAGTGATTTCAGAGTGAGGGAATGAGTGAGTGAGTTCAGAGTCAGCGAATGAGTGATTTCAGAGTGAGTGAGTGGGTGGATGGGTGAGTAAGTGAATGGATGGGTAAGTGACAGGGTGGATGAGTGAGTGTGTATGAGTAAGTTGGTGGATGGGTGAGTGAGTGGGTGAGTGAGTGAGTGGGTGGGTGAGCGTGCGGTTGACTGAGTGTGTGGGTGAATGTGTGAGTGCGTGGGTGGGTGAGTAAATGAGTGTGAGTGATGAGTGAGCGATCGAATGAGTGGGTGAGTGAGTGAGTGGGTGGGTTAGCGTGTGGTTGACTGAGTGTGTGGATGAGAGTGTGAGTGCGTGGATGGGTGAGTGAATGAGTGAGCGAGCGAGTGAGTGGGTGAAGGAGTAAAATGTATGGCCTATCAGCCTCTCGTAAGCTATATAACACCACTGATCATGAATACTACTAAAGCTCGTGGGAGCAAGGGCAGGCAAATAACGATTTCCTCTGTCATTTTATCCGATAGATCGCGTGGGGAGGCACTGGGGGTCAATTCTCACCCCCAGCTGACAGCGGGATCCAACAGTCAGACATGCTGGCAAGGGAATGGACGAACAAGCAGGAAGGAAAGCAAGCTGGGAAGTCCACAAGCAAACACTACATGTTTTCCCGTTGCTTTTATTGCTCAGCAACGAGGCTCAGCCTCCAATCCTCAGGCACCGTGCACGCAAAGAATATACAGGGCAAAGCAGGTCGTGAGAGATGACGTCATAATGAAGACCTGGAGTAAGGGCAAGGTTTACAAGGAAGAGGAAGAGAAGATGCATAGTGTATGCACAGTGACCAATGACCGAAGGCATTTCATCATGATTGTCGCTGAAATGCTCCTAAGTCAATGGGTTTATTTCACAGGCATTGCTTACCTTTTAAATTCTACGCATTGCTTTTTGTGTTTGTTAATTGTCAATGAAACCGTTTGAGGAAAGAAAGTCACGTTTCCAGAAGTATATGACAGGAAAATTCCTCGCTTTCTGATGCAAGTTTACGACATTTCGAAATCTGAATTGGACAAGATATACCGTTAGTTTTTGCCGCACTGTTGTAATGAATGATCACGTGGTATGTTTTTCAAGAAGGCCAACATCTTCGCACGGAAAACAAAATGTATTAGACGATGTGTCCAGCTCTTGAAACACCATCTTTTACGCTCAAAGAGCTTGTCCTGCTATTGCGTCTTTGAATCCGTATGTGGGGGAAGATCGTAAGACTTTTGACAAGTTTGTTCGTGCCATCTTTGTCGACTTTTTGCTCCCTTTAGCTAAGAGTCGAAATGTGCCGTACGTAGACAGACGTGCAGCAAGTAGTGTCCTATCTAGAAATTCGTACAGCATACTTGAAATGTCGCACTGGAGATGGACATGTAACGATGGTTTCTGTGCCGTCCCTGCATGAACGCGAAAGTTGTCAAGACTCTGACACGGGATTGGTCAGCTGAAAAAGACACGTGTGCGTGCTGGAGGTCCTTCAGGTTTGCAGCTCGTCGACAAGGCCGTAGGTCTTGCAGTAATGAATGCAGTGGAGAGACCACCAGTCTTTGTCTGTCGAACAGCCTCCGTGGCCGCCGAGTCGTGGACGACACATCATCTAATGATCACTTGTCAGGACGACTTGGGAAAGTGGATGTGCACGTCAGAGGCAGACATAGGGTTGAGAGAAAGCGAAATGCCGCTCTACCAAGGGAGTCTTTTCTAAATAGTTCAGATATTTGATTTCAGAATCGTGACAGACTGTATCGATAATGTTTTCTACACAGCTTATTTTGTACTTCTTCCCACAATGAGTATGTTATCTCACAATAAAATATTCTGGATTAATACATTATCATTGCATTGTATTGCATTGCATTGTGTTGTAGTATTTTTGCATCACATTGCATTGTTTTCCTTTTGCATTCTTTTGTATTTATTGCATTGCATTGTATTTGCACTGCATTGCATTTTTCATGCATTGCATTGTATTGCATCATATTCTTTGCATTGCATCGTAATATTTTATATTGTATTGTAATGTGTTTGCATTGTATTCGTTTTGCATTACATTGTATTGTATTTATTGCATTGCATTGCATTATTTTACATTGTATTGTATTGCATTGAGTTGTCTTCTTTTTGCGAAACATTGCAATTTATTGTGTTCCATTGTATTGTATTATTTTCACGTCGCATTGCATTGCCTTTTTTTGAGCAATACAGTGTATTGTATTGCATTGCTCTGCATTGTATTGTATTATTTTGCTTTCCATTGCATTGTATCATATTGCCAGATGGTCGTGCATTTCAAGGCAGCTAGCACGCCACGAGTGCAGGGTCACTGGGTGTCAGGCCAGAGCTGAGTGGTAGGCAGGTTGAGGACGGACGGTCCAAAAAAATGCATTTGCTGAAAATGCGTGGACAGACAGTCGCGTCCCATTCGTCCTGGCCCAAACTGCCTTGACATTGCCACTCGAGAGACTTCTGCAGCAGAAGCTCCAGTGGATCGGTAGGCCCGCCAAAGTTAAAGTTGGTGTTGTCGTCGGTGAGAGACTCTCGCCTGCTGTGTTTCCTGGACGTCTTCCTCCTGTCTGCTTCAAGGCCAGCGCGGCGGGTCGGACGTTGGTCGCCGAGATGACCTTTGGAGACGACGGACGTACGTCTGCTGTGTTCGTCGTCGGTAGAATGATTGGGGCTGGAGGTCCGGCGTGACTGTTTCCGGTTCTTCTTGTTCTTCTTCTCCTGCGTGCTTGGGGGGTCGTCTCTGGCAGGGTTTTCTCCACGAGCATAGTAGTAGGGAAATTCCAGTTTGCTCAAGTAGTAAGAGGTTGGCGGTTTTTCCTTTAGATTTGGATCCTGCAACATTCGCTTCTCTCTGATTACCCTGACAGCCTCGATCAACACCTCCATCGGAACTTCCTCCTTGACGATGAGAGCTTCATGTTTTCGTTTGAGATCAGTGAAGGATGGCAGTTCAGGGAGACGGTCAAATGAGTCGATCGAGTCTGTTCTCGCAGAAAATAACCTCGAGGTGATTTTTCTTTCTGACTTACGACTCGAGAAGTCCCAAATTGAATCACGCTTATTTTTAGAGACCATCTTTTCCGTCAGCTCCTCTGCGGGAACCAATGGCGGCTGGTCATAGTAGGAAAGATCGACCGTGGAACGCCGGCGAGTTTTCTCAAAAAGACGGACGTGGGTCTTGTACATGCCACCGTGCGTATTTTGTGCTGAGTCGAGTTCAGTTTCGGAGAAGAAGGTATCTACTTCTTCCACTTTTTCCATCTCCACAAACTTGATTGGGGTATAAGAGACAACCGAGACAGCTGATTTGTGAACTTCTTCTCCAAGTTTATGAACTTTGTTATCAAAGGTTTGCATGACTGGCGTCAAAGATGAATGTCTGGAACTCCTGCCTGTGTGCATAGGAATTCCTGAAAGGCTGCGGGCCTGTTCGAAATTCTGGCTGTGTTGAGCCTCCTGGCTGTATTGAGCCTCCTGGCTGTGTTGAGCCTCCTGGCTGTGTTGAGCTTTCTGGCTGTATTGAGCCTCCTGACTGTGTTGAGCTATCTGGCTGTATTGAGCCTCCTGGCTGGGTTGAGCTTTCATGCTGTGTCGAGGCTCCTGGCTGTATTGAGCTTTCATGCTGTGTCGAGGCTCCTGGCTGTATTGAGCCTCCTGGCTCTCTTCGGCCTCCTTCACCAGCTTCTCAAGGTTTCGCCGTAACGCTGTGAATATCCGCCTCTCGAAATTGGTTGTCATCTGAGGCGTCGATGAGTCTGATTGCAAGGAGACTCTCTCCCTCACTTCGGCCATACTGTGGTGAAGCGATTGTGATGAAGCCACTTCTGTCGAGGACTTGCGTCCGGCAGCTTTACTTGCATGACTTTGGAATTTGGAGTTGAATAATCGTGCCAGAGCCGACATTTCGACCATCTTGTCGTCTTCTACCGTCAAGTCTGCGCCACTCCGACCCTTCTGTCGAAGTGCTCTGAGGATACATAATAACTTAGTAGTGGGGTCGACGTGCAAGTTTTTCCCGTCCGCGTCCGGCGACTTGGCTTTGGCTCTAAATTGCATGTATTGCAAAATGTCTTGGATCCTCTCGCCTATCATCGTGGACGTGCGCAGACTGCGGAACTCTTCGGCCTTTTGCTCGCAGTCACTGGGGCTTATAGTGGCTTTTCGGACCATTAAGTCAGGCGCCATCACGGAAGATGCCCGGAACGCCCTTTTCCATATGCCCTGCAAGGCATCCGAGCCAAAAAAAACAACAACACAAAATCTGCGTGAGAAGCTTTTGTCTTGCACACCGATACTGCTTATTTTTCATCACCAAATCTTTATTAAGGAAAATTTCAGATATGGACAATATATGGGAGGTGGTAGGTACTTGCTGAAGATGGATTGGGGGGGTGAGGGGGGAGAGGGCGGGGAGGGGGGAAGGGGGGGAGGTGGGGGGGGGGGGGGGGGGAGGCGGCCAAACACAGTGGAGGGGGGGCATGGGGAAGTTCTATCAAATCAGAATGCTAGAGCTCTTTGTTGTCTGAAGATGAATAATGCAAATGTCCCGTGGCAGCTGAGAAACATTTTCCGATTTGTTTCAAAGTTAATGAGGGTAAGATTTTTAGTACTGTATATTTCTTAGTAGCCACTATTCGGGAAACATTGTTGTAGATATTGTACAATGGGTTTGCCTTGTGTTTGGAAAAGTATAGGTGTTTTCGTGTTTGACTGAAGATATAGCTTTTTCGCATTGTCCTCATGAAAAGGTCCAAACAGTTTATCAAGAATAGAGGCTGTTGGAGTTCACTAAAGTCTTCGCTATTTGGAAGATGCTATTTTCCTAAAAGAATTCATGAATATTTTTTATACTTATAGAAAAACATGCTCTAATGTGGGAATTTTCATTTCCTAAAACGTGCACCTACCGTTGTCTTGAATACTTTCAAGAAAAACATCGGTAGTGTCATTCTATGGAGAGGTCACAATGAAACAAAACGAGTTGGTGTAAACAGACTAACTTATCCAGTTTCTACTGGAGGGTTGTACCTGTAGTGGAAGGATTGCAGGCAGCAGCTTTTACGTGGCTTCTTACACTCAGACATGGACATTATCCCTCCAGGTTTACTGGAGGTCCTACAGACTTTATCCCTCCAGGTTTACTGGAGGTCCTCCAGACTTTATCCCTCCAGGTTTACTGGAGGTCCTACAGACTGTATCTGTCTGTCTGTGTGTCTGTCTGTCCCGACTTCACGGCTGATTTCTCAAAAACTACTGGACGGATTTCCTTGGCATTTTGCACACTAACTGGAAGTTAGGTCCGATTGAATGTGTCAATTTTTCAGAATCGAGACTAGAAAGGAAAGTGATTTATTTAGGTCATAAACTCGAAAGGACTCCCCTCAAAATCGATTGATGTAAGAGCCTAATCGAGTCAAACAGAGTTATCTTTTCCTACTTTCACAAAACAGTGGCTTCTTAGTATGTTGAACGTCTACCAGCAGACGCAAAAAAGTGGTAATACGAGAAGATTATCCCTCCAGGTTTACTGGAGGTCCTACAGACTTTATTTAGACGAAATTATTTCAATGACGACGCATCTCATCATATGATGAAATGAGGTGAGCAACGGTTGACGACACATTTCATCATATGATGCAGTGCTTATATAAATTTCTTGTGCGTGTTGTGAGGGGCTCTTAACCAATCGAGGTATTCTAGTTCTCTTATAAGATAGTGAAGAACATTGTAGATCCTCTGTGTCTCTCAATTTGAAGAGGATAAGTCACTGCCAGACTTTGTTTATACATGTGGCAAGGGGGAGATTTCAACGCTAAATCGCAATGGCGTTGCAGCAGGACGATGAGAATTTTGTTTAAATCGCTATGAAAGAAGGATCAGATGAGAAGGACGATGTGCCCGTTTTTTCCGAAGAGGACGAAGATGAAAAAGATGCAGTTTTAGAGGAGCAGATCATAGATATAGTGCACGAACTGCTGACCGAAGAAGAGGAATCGGAAACTGATCCGTACATGTTCAGATGTTGTCGGCTGAGCCGAACTAAGTCTAAAAACAGACACGCCAGACGGTACCCATCTTTGTTGCAATGCTATATATATGAAAAATAAAAATATCGAGAGAATGACATTGATCTACAAGGATAAAGGAGACAAAGAGCGTTCTAATGATGGCAACAGTTTTTCCATTGCTTGATTGCATTTTTTCAGCAATTTCTGTTAAAATGCCCAGAAACATGCGTCTCCAGTCAATACGAGCTAAAAATAGCGCCGTCTTCAATGAGTTTAGATCTATGAGCAAGAGGATTAAACGGTGGAGGTGACAGCTCGGTGCCTCAGATCAATGCGAAAAAATGAAGCACCACATCCACTTTATTTCCATCTTGACGCTGCTAAGCAGAAGATCAACCATCCTCATTGCTCGTGCAAGGCTGGGTAAGTGTTAATTTAAAAAAATCATTTATCTGTTACGTGTTTGATGGAGTAACCTAAGCTCGCATTCCAAAATTGTAGAACCTACTGTTGAAGTGTTGTGTGTGGATCCAAAAAGCTTGCGCAACTGTCCTTCGCACTGACTGTCCTATGCACGGACTGTCCTTTGCATTAACTGTCCTTCACACTGACTGTTCTATGCACTGACTGTCCGATGCACTGACTGTCCTATGCACTTTCATACTGACCAGTGCACAGAATGACCGGTGCGTGTCCGAAGCACTGGTGAGCGCGACAAAAACTTGGAGCGGACTGCTAGAATTTTACCCACTGTAGAAAGCGCGCTTCCCCTCCTCTCCTTCGTGACAATCTCCTTGTCAGTGCATAGAACAGTCAGTGCAAAGGACAGTTGCGCAAGCTTTTTGGATCCACACACAACACTTCAACAGTAGCTTAGGTTACTCCATCAAACACGTAACAGATAAATGATTTTAAAAAACACACCTACCCAGCCTTCCACGGGCAATGAGCAATGCATGACCAGGTTCGATTCTATGCTGAAACTTTTTTTCCTCTCTTTTTTCGAGAGGTTGTGGGTTCAAACCCAACCTGGTTTTTTGTGTTTTTGTGTGTGTGTGTTTTTCCCCCTCTTTTCTCGAGAGGTTGCGGGTTCGAACCCGATCTTTCAATATATAAAAAAAGCCAAAACCTGGAGGTTCAGCGCCAGCGGTTTTTATCTGCCTGTGTGTCTGTCTGTCCCGACTTCACGGCTAATTTCTAAAAAAACTACTGGACGGATTGCCTTGACATTTTGCACACTAACTGAAAGTTAGGTCCGATTGAACGTATCAAATTTGCAGAATCGAGACTTGAAGAGAAAGTGTTTTTTTAAGGTCGTAAACTCGAAAGCGCCTCCCCAAATAGTCGATTGACGGAATGGCGAAATTGCGAAATGTGTGACGTCATGAATACCGTGACGTAATTTATTGTGTATCTCTGCCTGTCAGGCCCTACTTAACGGCTGATTTCTCAAAAACTACTAGACGGATTTCCTTGGCATTTTGCACACTTACTAGAAATTAGGTCCGATTGAACGTGTCAAATTTTCAGAATCGAGGTTTGAAAAGTAAGTGATTTATTTAGGTCGTAAACTCGAAAGCACCCCCCTCAAAATCGATTAATGGAATGCCGAAGTCTCCCTTCACGGCCACGCACCTTTCTCGTTGTATCTCGCATGGCAACACATGCAGGTGGCAAAACGGCTTCCACGCGAACACAGACTGACTCATTGCGTTGTATTCCGGACAGCATTTGTGTCTCATTTTTGCCAGACAGTGAGAAGATTTCTCAGACTGATAGACAGGGGACAAGGAAGTATTTTGGGTCCGGTTCTTTTTACAGTTTTCATAAACGACTTACCAGAAGGGATACAGTCGTCGTGCAAAGTTTTTGACGACAACACGAAGATTAATGATAAGTCAAGAAATTGTAGCCGGGTGCAGGGCGATTTGAAACAATTGGAGAGGTGGTCGGATTTATGGAACCTATATTTTAATGTAGAAAAGTGTATGAAAATGGGAAAAGATGACTTAAATCTTACTGTAGTGTATGCAACGAGGAGAGAGACTTGGGAGTCACTTTTGTCATTCGACCCACATATTCAAGCTTCTATAAACAAGGCCAATCAGATGATTGGAGTTATCAAAAGAACCTTTATATATTTAAACAAGGACATTTTCATTCAGCTATACAAATCTATAGTTGGTCCAAGAGTTGTATGGTAACATTATATGGTACCCGCATTTTAAAAGACAGTTAGAGGCTGTGGAGTGAGTCCAGCACAGGGCTACCAAGTTCAGTTGTTGAGTAAATGTCGGGAGATGTCTTACAGCGAGCGCTTAGAGTATTTGAATCTGCACTCATTGAAGGGAAGAAGGATTCGTGGGCTTACAAATTGTACAATGATCTCGTGGACGTGGAGTGGAGCGACTTCTTTAAGTCACCAGGTTGTGCCAGTACGAGAAATGCAGACGGAAAAGTATTTGTTCAACATAGTAATACTAACCTAAGAAAGTATTGTTTCAGTAATCGTGTTGCTAACCTGTGGAATAACCTTCCGTTTCAGCTCAAGACTGCACCGACTACTCACGTTTTCAAAAACCAACTGGACAAGGATCCTATATTTATTATTATTATTATTATTATTATTATTATTATTATTATTATTATTATTATTATTATTATTATTATTATTATTATTATTATTATTATTATTATTGTGCGTGAATGAGTACGAATGCTGCAATGCACATGTCTGGGGTGAACATCTATAATACACTTCCTCCTCTGTGTGACTGTGTGAGTGTTAATTCAGCGTCTATGACATGCCAAAGCAAAACAAAACATGTCATAATAGGAGCTTCCTGAACCTATCCATCATGTTTAAAATATATGATCGATTTTTTTCCTGGGCCAATAGTTTGCAAGGGGGTTTACGGAAAAGAACGTTATAAATGCTTTACAAACACTCCGTCATATCAATTCTCTAATGCTCAGGTTCGATTCTGCGCTGAAACTTTTTTTTTCTTCTCTTTTTTCAAGAGATTGTGGGTTCCAACCCGACCTGTTTTTTTTGTTTTTTGTGTGTGTGTGTGCTTTTCCCCCTCTTTTCTCGAGAGGTTGCGTGTTCGAACCCGATCTTTTTTCTTTTCTTTTTTTAATATGCCAAAAAATGGAGGTTCAGCGCCAGCAGTTTTTATCTGTCTGTGTGTCTGTCTGTCCCGACTTCACGGCTGATATCTAAAAAACTACTGGACGGATTGCCTTGACATTTTGCACACTAACTGAAAGTTAGGTCCGATTGAATGTATCAAATTTTCAGAATCAAGGCTTGAAGAGAAAGTGGTTTGCTAAGGTCGTAAACTCAAAAGCGCCTCCCCAAATAGTCGATTGACGGAATGGCGAAATTGCGAAATGTGTGACGTCATCAATACCGTGACGTAATTTATTGTGTATCTCTGCCTGTCAGGCCCTACTTAACGGCTGATTTCTCAAAAACTACTGGACGGATTTCCTTGGCATTTTGCACACTTACTGGAAGTTAGGTCCGATTGAATGTGTCAAATTTTCAGAATCGAGGTTTGAAAAGAAAGTGATTTATTTAGGTCGTAAACTCGAAAGCACCCCCCTCAAAATCGATTGATGTAAGAGCCTAATCGAGTCAAACAGAGTTATCTTTTCCTCAGTTCAGTTCAGTTCAGTTCAGTCAAAGACCATACATTACTAAGACCGCGCACTCGGCTATTTTTGCACTACGCGAAGCGAGGTACGGATTTACACACGTGCATTGTCTTCGTCATCACAGTTTTTAACAAATTCAGAATTTTTAACAACAGTATTTTCTCCTGAGGTTCAACAGTGAAAGGAATCTTGTGCATCACAAATTACGAAGTTCGATTTTTCTGTTCTTCTCGCGTTTATCATTGTATGCTGCTCGAGCGTCTACTGCTCAGCGCGCAGATCATAATTATGTGTCCGGTGTTTATTTCTTTATTAAGACCAGCTTGTTAGGGACGTGCTTTTCCATGGAGAAAATATTGTGTTTAGATCTTTTACGAGAGATATAGTTTACTGACACCTTGACCATTTTCCCAGCTTTAGTGTGGGGATTTTCATTTTAGCGTTTACACTCGCTTCTCCACGCACTCGGCTAATTAGTGTTCATGTTTACAAATTACGAAACAAACGGTTTCTCACATACATATCGCTTTCAAGAAATACTATAAAAACCCTTGCACGCACTTGCATTCTGCTATTCATACACTAAACTTTATTCCTCACGCACGTGGCATAATCTATACAACACATCTCGCACAAGCGCTCTGGGGGAGACACGCGAAAACGGGGAGATCACTCTGTCGGAAATCTCGCTAAAATCAGCCGAGTGTGCGGTCTTAGTAATGTATGGTCTTTGGTTCAGTCTCTTAACCCTGAGATGGGTTGTTGAGGCACCACTGATGACTTTCGGACAATCTTCCTCCATCGATCTCTATCCTCTGTGGCTCGCTGTGAGTCAGCAAAGGTCAAGCCTGTCCACTCTTTGATGTTGTCTTCCCACCTCTTTCTCTGCCTGCCTCTCCTTCTCCCACCTGGTACGCGTACGGTACCTTGCAGGATGGTCTTGGCCAGCCCACTGCCTCTTGACACGTGACCGTACCACTTCAGCTTTCTGCTTTTCACGATTAAGAGCAGGTCTTCGTGCTGTCCAATTGCTCTCCTGATCCTGTTGCTGACTTCCTCATTCGTGACATGGTCTTTATATGAGATGTTCAAAATCTTGCGGTGGTTTACGGAAAAGAACGTTATATATGCTTTACGAACACTCAGCCGTATCAGTTTTCAATGGCACATTTGGTAGAGCATTGAACTCTTGGTCATGCGTGACCAGGTTCGATTCTGCGCTGAAACTTTTTTCTCTCTCTTTTTTCGAGAGGTTGTGGGTGCAAACCCGACCTGGTTTTTTGTGTTTGTGTGTTTGTATTTTCCCCCCCTCTTTTCTCGAGAGGTTGCGGGTTCGAAACTGATTTTTTTTAATGCCAAAACCTGGAGGTTCAGCGCCAGCGGTTTTTATTCACGCGAGATACTTCAAATCGAGGCGAACTGGGCAAACACCATGGTGTCTTCTATGGCCAGCAACAGTACCAGTACATGGAGTGGAAATGTCCTTCATGTGCCTCCATTTTCGCATAGAAATGTTGAAATATGGGCAAGTGATGCTGTTTTTCTTGTTTATAGCTGGGAAACTGTAATGTTTACACCAGGAAGAAAAAGCACTCCACCACTTCGCACGACCTAACATAGTAACAACCTCTACTCATGAGAAATCTATTGTGATTGGTCCAAAAATATAAATCAGCCAATGTTAGAGAGCCATGTATAGAGTCTTGATCACACCGGACATGTTGATGTCGGCATGGCAGACGATGCAAGCCCAGCTGGCAGTAGTCGCTTATCTCGCAGTTTTGACTCAAAATTAAGTATATGATCAAATATAACAAACTATCTGCAAAGACAGCCCATGGTTATATTAGCGTAATAAATTAACATATAGGCTTACTGACCTTATTTCAAGAAACACCAGTCATAATGATCAACACTACATATCTAGATCTACAAGAGAGAATGGTAACCTGTTTTACCTTCGATGTCATGCACAAATCCTTCGATGAACTTTTCGTATCCTTTCCCTTTTTTTCTACTGGGTATGTAGTAGTAGTAGTAGTAGTAGTAGTAGTAGTAGTAGTAGTAGTAGTAGTAGTAGTAGTAGTAGTAGTAGTAGTAGTAGTAGTAGTAGTAGTAGTAGTAGTAGTAGTAGTAGCAGCAGTAGAAAGGCTAGATGTAGGCCGCGAAACCTTTTGAACGCCCCATCGTAATGTGTTGCGTTATATAACATAAGGTCTTAGCGCAATTTTCCTATTGCGACAGTGTCACTCATCATAGCTTTTAGATAACGATATAAATGTAGGATCCTTGTCCAGTTGGTTTTTGAAAACGTTAGTAGTCGGTGCAGTCTTGAGCTGAAACGGAAGGTTATTCCACAGGTTAGCAACACAATTACTGAAACAATACTTTCTAACGTACACTAAACACCATGGGTAATGGGAAGATCCCACAGACATCACAACTTTCATTCTTGTTGGCACGTAAAGACGTTTACCAACAGGTGCATCAATCGAGCCCTCATGAGTTCAAAGCCAACCCGAAGCCTCTGCTGGACTATTGATAGCCTCTTTTTAGGAGGTGTAGATGGTCCAGTATGCTAAGGCGTTGGGCTTTGCAGCGAGGCGCTGTGCCGTGGTTCAATCCCAGGGGCGGGAGAGATGGGAGAATAAGTTATAAATCAATACTTTCTAAGGTTAGTATTACGACATTCAACAAACACTTTTCCGTCTGCATTTCTCATACTGGTACAACTTGGTGACTTAAAGAAGTCGCTCCACTCCACGTCTACGAGATTATTGTATGATTAATAAGTCTCTATTAGGTCACCACGAATCCTTCATCCCTTCAGTGAGTGCAGATTCAAATACTCTAAGCGCTCGCTATAAGACATCTCCCGACATTCACTCAACAACTTGGGAGCCCTGCACTGGACTCGCTCCACAGCCTCTGACTGTCTTTTTAAATGTGGGTACCAACATCACTTGCCCATATTTCCGCATTTCCATGCGAGAATGGAGGTACATGAAGGAGATTTCCACTCCATGTACTGGTACTGATGCTGGCCATAGAAGACGCCATGATGTTTGCCCAGTTCGTCTCGTTTTCGATTTCAAAATGGCCGCTGCGTGAACAACGTCTATGGACATCAGTAACATGCACGGCTCTTGGTTTCTATTGGATTTACGTCCCTTGAGTGCTCTCGTGCCCGAGAGACAGGAAGCAAGGAAATAAAGCAAGTAAAGTTACGTCAGTGTCTCGCCTGTTCATTCCTTGCAGTTACCTTGGCCATTCGCCATCGAATCTTTACCAGCAGCAGGCACCCAGTGATCACATACAGAGAGGGCAGCTTATCATTTCTCCATCATGGTGATGCGGTTATAAAAACTTTCACCTACAATGACAGTTTGTTAAGAAAAACGAGTTGTCGACTGTTTCGCTGAAAACGACGGCATTGACGGTGTCGACCCAAATGTTAATGCAGGTGCTCGCATTGCTCTAATGGATGTTTTTCATTATGTATTTAAACAAGTAGCGTTCGAAATGAATGGCTTTTGATTACCTGAGGAGATAGTTGCCCCTTCACATTGTCTTGCGTTTCCGAAGGGAACCGATCGGAGTTCGTTTGAAAGGGAATTGACCGTTTAGCCTGGTTATCCATCTTGTCTTTGACGAAAGAAAAGTATTATGATGATATCAATGTAGAGACGGACATACACACAGGCACAAACAGGAACTCGGATACACACACTCGCATGCACACACATGAACGAATGCGCGCGCCCCCCTCCCCCCCAAACGAACGCATGCACAAAGGTATACACGTACACACACACACACACACACACACATACACACACACACACATAGGCCTACACACTCACACATACACACACACACACACACACACACATAGGCCTACACACACACACACACATACACACACACACACACACACATACACACACACGAACACAAGCACACAAAGGCACACACACACACATACACACTCATACATGCACACACATACACACACACACACACACACACACACACACACACGCACGCACCTCTTCAGGTACAGATAGAAAGAAAGGTAGGAAAATAAATGGAGGAGGAGGGAAGGAGGAGGAGTAGAAGTAGGAAGAGGAATAGAATTATAGATGATGTTAGTTCCTAGCAGACGCTATCAGGGGAGACCACCGTCCTTACTCAATACAACCGAAGTGACCTCCCTTCACCAAAATGGCCTGACACTCAGCGTCCTTTCCCGCGTGCATTTTACTTGCTAAAATAAGTTTAATATTGTCACTTTCGATGTTGTATAAGTGACTATAATGAGTTTACATGATTGAAAGATGTATCTGGTCAATACATGTATCATCCATTACTTCTTTTGTTCATATTTACTAGTTTTACTTAAATTTTTGCCTTGGTCAGGCAGTGCGCGACCTTTCAGCACTCCTTCGTATAACGCACTGCATCACACACCGAAGTGATGTATCTGTTTGACCTATATGTTATTTTGATGATTCGTCCCTTCTCTCCCCATACTTATCAGTGTTCGTTGTTTTCTTTCAGTTGTTTCAATCATTCGTTTGAGGACGCAATAAAGCTAGACAACTAAATGCACACTTGTGTTATGATTCATCTAAATTAGGAGGGGGAGGAGGAGGAGGAGAAGGAGGAGGAAGAGGAGGAGGAGGAGGAGGAGGAGGAGGAGGAGGAGGAGGAGGAGGAGGAGGAGGAGGAGGAGGAGGAGGAGGAGGAGGAGGAGTGATGGGGGGAGGAGAAAGAGTGATGGGAGGAGGAGAAGGAAGAGGAGGAGGAGGAGGAGTAGGAGGAGGAGAAGGAGTGACAGAAGGAGGAAGAGGAGGAGGAGGAGTGATATAGGAGGAGGAGGAGGAGGAGTGATAGTAGTAGTAGAAGTAGTAGTAGGAGGAGGAGGAGTGATATGAGGAGGAGGAGTGATAGGAGGAGGAGGAGTGATATGAGGAGGAGGAGTGAGAGGAGGAGGAGGAGGTGGAGGTGGAGGAGGAGGAGTGAGAGGAGAAGGAGGAGAAGTGACATAAGAAGGAGGAGGAGGAGGAGTGATAGGAGGAGGAGGAGTGATAGGAGGAGGAGGAGTGATAGGAGGAGGAGGAGTGATAGGAGGAGAAGGAGGAGTTGGTGGAGGAAGAGGAGGAGGGAAAGGAGGAAGTGGAGTAAAAAGAAGAGGAATAGAAGAAGGAAAAGAAGGAGGAGGAAAAAAATGTGGAGCTGAAGGAGGAAAAGGAGGAGGAGTAAAAGAAGGAAGAGAAGGAGGAAGAGGTAGAGGAGGAGGAGAAAGTGGAGGAAGAGGAGCAGGAGGAGGAAGAGGAGGAGAAGCAGGAGGAGGAAGAACAAGAAGGGCAAAGCAGATACGACTCACATGCTTGACCTTGACATTTACATGGCGTTGACCTTCAGGTGACCTTCAAGGTCAAGGTCAAACAACTAAACCTAGCAATGACATCATACATTAAGAACTGCTTCACACATATTTCCTACCAAAATACATGTGACCTTGACCCAAGGTCAAGGTCATCCAAGGTCATGCAACACAAACCTGTTAATTCAAGACATACGAAGCACAATGTTGCTTATTGGCACTTTCTTCCATGAGATATGGTCACTTTTAGTGGTTCACTACCCCATTTATTTTGGTCACATTTCATACGGGTCAAAGTGTTCTTGACCTTGATGATATGTAACCAAATGTGTTTCATCATGAAAGTATAACATGTGTACTACAATGTTATGAAGCTTGAAAGAGTTATCTTCCATAGTTCAGGGTCAAGGTCACTTCAAAATATGTATACAATCCAGCTTTAAAGAGCTCCTGTGACCTTGACCTTTAAGCAAGGTCAAGTCACTATGTATTTTTTGTGAGGCCTTGTCATCCTACACCATCATGCCAAATTTGGTGTTGATAGACTTAATAGTCTCCTAGAAAAATCCAACGTTAAAGTGCCTGTTTAGTTCAGCGGTAGGTTTTCCATTGTTCTGCACGTGTTTTGCGTGAGGGGTTAGTTACATTTTTGGGAGGTTAATTAAGACCAGATGCCCTGGGCACGTGCTGCACGGCTGTGCTGATGTATTGACGGGCTTTGCAGTTATTTCACAGGCTTTTGGTTTGTATTTCTCTAGTACCGTGGTTTATTCAGTTGGTTCATGATTTTGTTCATTATCTCGTGCCGGCCTAGTTATTCCCCTATTTAGTTGAGTTACCGTCGTGGGTTCTGGGACTTGCCACTCCGGATCGCAGGATCCTGGCCAGGGTTGGCGTGGCCTGGCTGGTGTGGTGTGGGTTTGGTTCGGGTATAGTAGTTTGCGGTATGGCGCGTGATTGGGTGATTTGGGCTGTGAAGGGTTTGAGGTTTCTGCTGTGAAGGTTTTGAGTTTTTTGTGTAGATGAAGGGTTCGAGGGTTGTGCTGTGAAGAGAAGGGTTGATGATTTGCGCTGTGGAAGTGAAGGGTTGGTGACTTGTGCTGTAGAGGAGGAGGAGGAGGGTTGGTGAGTTGTGCTGTGGAGGTGCAGGGGTTGCGGTTTTGTATTGTGGAGATTGAGTTGTGGGTGGATTGTGATGTGGAGGTGAAGGTTTGGTGGATTGTGATGTGAAGGTTTGGGTATTGGTGACGTGGAGGTGAAGGTTTGGGGATTTGTGATGTGGAGGTGAAGGTTTGGTGATTTGTGATGTGGAGTTGAAGCTTTGTGATTTGTGCAGCAGAGGAGTGTTTTGTGATTTGGCTTGTGGAGGTGAGGGCTTTTGTGATTTGTGCATCGGAGGTGAAGGGGTTTGTGCTTTGTGCTGCGGATGGGAAGGGGTTGTGATTTGGATTGTGGAGGTGAAGTGTTTGGGGATTTGGACTGAAGGGGAAAGTGCTGGGTGATTTGGACTGTGGCGGTGGAGTCTGGGATTTGGACTGTGGAAGGGAAGTGCTGTGGGAGTTGAACTGTGGAGTGAAGGATATTGGGATTTGTGCGGCGGAAGTGAAGAGTTTTGGGATGTTTGCGGTGGAGATGTAGGGTTGCGAGTTGTATTGTGGATGGGAAGTCAGAGTGTGTAATTGGTTCTTGTGTTCCTATGTGTATTAAATCCTTTTGTTATTCGTTTACCTATGCTTTCGTGTTCTATCTCGTGTACGTCTTTCCCCAAGTAGCCCAGGGGTAGGGAGTGATTTCCAGTTTACAGATCAAGAGTGTGAGTACCAGCCATCACCACCAACCAGCTCTTGACAGATTGGGGGCTCGTCCGGGATCACTTCTGTTTGCATACCCCTGGCTACTGTGTTGTCTTTTGTGATTTTGTGTCGTGTTGCAGCAGTGTTTGGTGCCCAACGCTTCGGGATGGAGCGGAAGTTGGAGTGGCTAAGGTACCAGGAGGAGAAGGCGGGGCGACTGCGGGAATTGGCCGTGAGGCAGAGAGAGCGGAATCGGCGTGAACGGGAAGAGGTGAAGCGGCAGGAAGTGCTTCTGCGCAAGTGCAGGGAGACGCTATGTGCTGGCGAGGGAAGAACGCTGCTGGCCAGGTCGGAGAAAGAGGCTTTGGGTCAGAGGCTGGAGGACACGAGTCGTAAGGTGGACAAGCTTCGGGAAGGTGATGGTGGCTCTGCATCTCCAGAAGTTGGCAAACTGCAGAACCAGATCCGTGAGGCCAGGCGCGTCATCAAGCAGCTGAAGTCTGACCACGAGGGGGCCATTGCTGAGGTCAAGAAGACCATGGTTGAGGTGGTGGAAGCCAAGGATGAAGAACTCCGTCACATTCGGGAACAGCTCCAGACCACCAGTCAGCAGCGGCAGGAACTCCAAGACAAGTCAGAGAAGCTGGAGAAGTCGGGTGAGGAGTGGTTCAAGAAGTCTTGGGAGGTCATTCGGCGGCTGAAGGAGGAGAGGCGGCAGCTGCAAGAAGAGGCGGAGGAGCGGGTGCAGCGGGCAGTGCAGACTCTGGAGGCGGAGAAGGAAAGGATGGTGTCGGAACTGTCTCGAGGCCAGGCCGCCGCCATCACCCTACTACAGCAGGAGATGAAGAAGCAGATAGCAGAGCAGGTGCAGACGGCTGTAACCCAGTGCCAGCAGGAGTGGGAGGAGAAAATGGAACAACTTCAGCGCAGCCACGACGAGAGCTGGTGTTCCAAGGAGCAGGGGCTACTGCGACAGCTGCAGGAGAAGAGGGAGGAGGTGGAAGTGGCACTGGAGGAGAGGGAACTGCAGAGAGTGGCTGCCGTGTCGGAGAAGGACCAGCTCTTGGGGTTGATTGCTCAACTGAAGTCGGAGAAGACGGAGCTGAAGTCCGAGCTGGAGGAAAGCAGGCAGCAGAGTCACGCCAGTCTGGAGGAACTGAGGACGCAGCATGCAGCAGAGCTGGCCAGCAAGGAGCAGCAGCAGGGGCAGGCAGCACAGGCCCAGCGTGACAGCCTGCGCCACAAGTACTCGGAAGAGATGCAGACCATGCAGAGCAGTCACCAGGAGGCACAGCAGACAGTGATGGAGAGGGAGCGGTTCTGCACGGCGGAGATGAGCAATCTGGAGCGGCGGAGTGGGGAGGATGAGTCGCAGGCAGTGTTGGGGGCTCAGGAGAGCGGTGAGAGGCTGCTGGGGCAGGCCGGGGAGCGGGAGGACACGGTGAGAGAGCTGAATGGACGGGTGGAGAGGCTGAGAACACAATTGAGGGAGGAGGGCATGAGAGAGGAGCTGGAGCGGAACTTCAAGGTCGGGTTTGAGGAGCACAAGAGAAAACAGGCGGGGGGTCAGCAGCGGCGGAGGCTGCTTCAAGAGAGGTCGGCCAAGGGAGAAGAGGAGACACACAGCCAGCGCCTGCTTCGGCAAGCACCGCGGGATCAGTCTGAGGACACCCAGCAGCCTGTTGCCTTGATGGTGGAGACCAGGTGTGAGGGTGGGATTCGCTGCTTGGTCCAGACTCGGAGGGATCCGGGCGAGAGGAAGAGGAAGAAGAGGAGGAGGAAGAAGGGGAGGAGGAAGAAGAGGTGGAAGCAGAGGTTTGGTTTACTCGGTGAAGTGACAGAGCTGGACTTGATGGGGTTGCAGGAGGAAGATGGGACTCCACGAAGACGTCGTCGCAGGGAAGGACAGACGGTTCCACTACGGTCGATCTGCGTGTCCAAGGATAAGGTTGGAACACATTTTCTCGAGTCGTTCTTGGTTATCGACTTAGACGGGAGAGTCTAAGCCTAGGGGGGGTTCTGTCACGACTCGGAGTTAAAAGGTGTTTTGTAAATAAGTTTATAGGGTGGGGCTGTGGGGCCTTTA
>JAWQFJ010009194.1:0-15529 GCA_034096865.1 Theodoxus fluviatilis | reverse complement strand
TCCCTCCTCCTCTCCATCTCTCCTTCTGTGGCTTCCTTGTCAGCCCGCCTCATGCAGCGAATGTCATCGCTCTGTCTGTCCTTTCTTTCTGTTTCCCTCCACCCTGAATCTTTTCCTCATCCGTTGTGAACTATGCCCCACCATCACCGCTCCCTCAAATCAGTCTTCAAGCAGCACCCATCCGCTATTTTCATGTTGCTATTCTTATACTTCTCTCTCGTCTGCGATCCTCTGCTCGTCTACTCTCTCGGTTTCCCTCTGCCTCCCGCCCTATCATCGTCGTGCGCTCTCTGCTCGTCCTCAGATAGACCAACAGTCCGAACAGCAACATCGGTGCCACGGGTAACTCTCCCGAAAATCTCCCACCGTTCACCACCGTCCTCGCAATTCTCGCCGGTA
Organism: Theodoxus fluviatilis; assembly: GCA_034096865.1. NCBI lineage: Eukaryota > Metazoa > Mollusca > Gastropoda > Cycloneritida > Neritidae > Theodoxus > Theodoxus fluviatilis. The sequence goes on along the minus strand of JAWQFJ010009194.1, from coordinate 15,130 downwards.
TAGGACTGCAAATACTCCGTGCCCACCACGCCGAGTGTCGTGCGCGCCCCCCACCTACTTCAGTACCCCACCCTCCCGTATGCGGTCCTTCTTCCCCTCCTTCTGATTCTCTTTCCTTTATTTCACTTCCTCTCTCTCTCAATACGGGTTCAATCTCAACAACATGCGTGTAATCATTCGTCTGTATCTTCTCGATCAGGTTTCTTCTACCTTTGTTCCTCTATTCTCTCTCGGCAATCCTTTCTTCGCTCACTCTCCTTTCCGTCTTCTCTTCTCAGTCTCAGTCTCCATCTCTCCTCTCTTCATGACTACGTCAATCTCATCTCTTTGCGTACTTGGGGCGTTCGACAAATCAGTCGCGCGCGGCTGGTGGCGCAAATTTGCATCTGGCACATGAATGTCAAACTGTTAGAGAGTATATCACATCCCTAAGCGCACAGCCATCAAATGTTTTTTTTTCAAATGTTTCCGTCTCACGTACTTCCCTAAAGGTATGGTGTATGGTGACTCTCAAGCGGTGGGGCGAATCTTCCCTCCTGTGGGTCAAATGTCAGTTACGCTGTATCTACAAAACATACTGTGATTAAGATCTTGAATTTAGGTTGAAAAGCGGGACCGTTACACCAATCTATATGAAATGTATTTTTATACCAAATAGACACTGTGTCACCCAAACGAAGGTTCTTGGGCCTTAAAGTGTTAGAATGGACTACGTCTTTCGCAGATTGCAACTTGGGTGAAGATGTAAGGGTCAAATCCCGAGGGTAACTCAAAAATGAGGAACAACTTTTCTGATAAACATCATCGAGAAACTCTCGGCAAATTTTACCACAGATTTGGGAAGCCAAGTGATAGGATGAAAATAGGTGATAGAACTCTTTCTTTCTCTCTCTACAGACTTTTTAAAACTCCTTGTGTAACTGAACAGTTACTCTATAATCTAGATAAAGCACAATTATTTTAGGGACGCTTACAATACGATTTAGGCATGGTGAATTTCACCGATTTTATTTTAACTCGTAAACACAGATATTTAGCGAGACAAGCTAACGGATCTTTAATACCAAAGTAGTCATTAAAAGAAAACGGAGGTAAACATTTTTACTCATTGGGTCCTGCCATTACAGGACTTGGAGAACGTTTTGATTTGAGTTGTACAGATGGGATAGAGATGACCTCATACTCAGAACTGCGATGCTATTCCGGCAACTTTGTGATCGGTGTTCCTCCATCAGCAGCCACCTCCAAAGGCGCGTGCTACAGTACAACCTGGTGGATGCGCCCGGGTGAGATCGGCACATACTGGAGGTTCACTCCTTATCTCTATGGGAGTCACGCGCATGACAGAGGCCTGTTTGAGCTTTGCCATGAACCCTATGAAATGTCTCTGTGAACTTGTTGAGTGCTTATATTAATATGTAAAATCCGCCACTCATATATTGGGGTTTTCATCTTTCTTGTGGACAGTTTATTCTTTAAACAAAAACGAATATTCATACCGTTAGATTTGGCAGGCTCATCTGTCTCCAATCCCCATCGTGTCTATCGGATGAAATTCTTGTTGTTTCTTCTTCAATCTCATTCATTCTCCTCTTTGTTCTTTCTCTTTCGGCTCGTTTGTTCACAGATCTCTCTTTTTCTCCTCTGTCTCACGGTTCGCTTTATTTGTTTGAAACGTAATCTACCTACTTCAATCTTAGGTTTTGGCCGATGTCTGACACTTTCTGTCTTTACTCACTAATTTCATGGGGTCCGCATGTTTTCTATGGCTTGTATCTCTTGACTGTCATGGCGCAGAGAAAGTGAACCTAACCTGGCTTCCCGTGTCACTAGAAACAATGCTTACATCTGCAATATTTATGTGGTAATCTGTAAAGCTTATATCGTATTCTTGCTAATGTCGCACAAGACTTCTCTCACCTCCTCACCTCATCCTAACATAGCATGCTCAATGCTCAATCCATAGTATCCACACACATAACTGTTCTCTTTCTCTCGAAAGGTATAAAAATAGTGTCTTTAGTCCTTTTTAAAAATCCTATTAGCTTCATCGAACTTTCTGTCGTTCCCGGCATTCTGTAGAACACTTTGGGGCCGTGTTCTAAGGAATTGACACTTTAGGCTTATGAGGCTTGTGTTTTTATTTCTATTCCGCGAATCTCTATTCGGTTATTTGACTGTAGGATCTTAAATTTCGCACTCTCGGCTTTTAGTCTTCTTAGCAGGTTTCTTCAATAGACCGAGTTTAGCATTGTGTGTATACATCTTTTGACTCACATTTGAAGTCACGTGCAGTGATGAACCTTATAAACAGTTCTGTCACTTTGTTCTGGAGTCCACGGGGTTGGTTCACACCACAACTGACGCAGAATGTTGCACATCAACCGGGGGTGCAGTGGCTGATCTCGTTGCACATGCCGACCGTCCTTATCGAAACGCCCGTCTTCACTTCTAAGAAGCAATGTGTGCGTTTGGTGCTACTGTACCGTGTTGTGGTGAATGATGAAAAGACTACGGGAGCATAGGGAAGAAAGTTGGGTGTGTTTTACGGGGGAGTTCAAACCAGCGGAGATATTGGCATAACGATCTGATGATATTACAAATTTTTCTCGCGAGCTGCTAAAATTGGCTTATGATATGTAGAAACTGTTAAACAAAATTGTCATTACAAACCTCCATGGCATTCTTACTACAAAACGGTAAATTCGTATAACGATTTTTTTCATCGAAATTAACCACACATGTCTAATTTCCTTTTGTCCTCAGGCTTCAATCATTTGCGTTGTCAAGATGTCTGTACAGTTCACCAAAATTATCATTATTAATTTAACTGTCGTTTTTTAGACACATCACGTTCACGTGGCTCAGAGGCATACCACGTTCCACTGTATTTCCAATGCAGACCTATCGTATATTTCCGCCACATGGTGCCGGACCCTCCAGTCTCAACAACCCACACGTCCTCAACATCAAAACAGCTCTCTAGAAACAGCCCTCATCGATCACACCTCATTCTTTCTCCTGTTCCCCCTCCCAAGACCCTTTTCCCACTTCTTTGCTGCTGTATATATAAAATCGGCACGGTGTAGAACCCAATTGAGCCAGTAACTCGGTTGCCTTCGTGCCGATCGTGTCGTCTCCCGGGGCAATGGCGCGTCGGAAGGTGTCTCCGTGCTGACCTCCGACACACCATTATCCGCGCCACCACTAGAGGTCGAGCGTGATGGCGGCAATCGACTTCTTACGGACACGCTGAGGACGCAGCACCTTTGCTTGCTCCTGACCTGTGAAACGTTCTAGGCCTTGCTTTTAGTCTGTTACATTTAATACCAGCATTGCAGTGTGATCCCCGAAGATTGCCTGGGCACTCGATCAAGAAATACCAATATCAATGCGGTATCATAGCAAACGGGCTAGGCTGCATCAGTGCGTTCATCCTGCTTTAAAGTCAGAATGTCGCTAGATCTCAGTCTTTGAAGAAGACCAGGTGGTCACAGAGTCGTTGGTTTACGATGTACGGGCAACACCGGGTTGTGATTGACATCTTGCGACTGTCAGTAAGCGAACAACTCCAATAGTGGCATGTCAACATGTCAGAGAGGTGAGATAGATGGGCGTGCAGGCATTTATGGTGGCAGATGAGATTGGCAATGGAGAGCGCAGTTTTTCCTCAATTAGATCACTGATCTATATAGAGGAGAGAGTATCAAGGTAGCTGATAAACGATCGGATAGGACTAGAAATAGATAAGAGCCTAGATAGTGTCTAGATCTAAACGTTTAAAATTATCGAGTAGATACTGCTACTTCAAGATTTTACTTACTGATGGGACATTTTAATAGTATACATTAAGATCAGTAATCAGATTAGAGAACTTATTAGAAACTCGAACTAGATACAAGAACTAATTTATGAGTGTATTAGACGTAGATAGATAGATAGATCGATAGAGTTATGATAGTGCCTAGTAGACTACGGAATTAGGTATGGGTAGCGAGATAGGTAGCGTATGGCTAGATAGATAGATGAAGACGGTTTAGATCGGAATAAGCGACAGTCAGAATAGATAGAGTCTGGATTCGATAGATGAACATGAGAACTAGAATGGCATCATACTAGATTTTGACAGAATGTACATGATATATCAGAAGAACTAACAGTGATAATTCTAATAAAAATCCTATCTCCTAAGCTATAAGTATAATATGTAGAGAGAGCGAGCGAGGAGAAGCATAGAATCGCAGAGGAGAGGGAGGAGGGACAACTGCGGGAGTTGGGCAGTGGGGGTATAATGGGAGGTGCCATATATCTCATTTTTCGTTTTGTCATTATTATCTTCTGGTCTGACTCAAGTTCCTTCAGTTTTTTATCGTCTCTTGTTCCCCAATACATCTCTAAGTCATTTTATTCCCGTACCATCATCTTTCGCCCCCCACCGCACCACCCACCTTCAGCCTAACATCCCTAGACCCTGCCTCCTCCCAGTAACGTCCATTATCTGCCCTGTTCTGTATTGATTTGAGACACGAGGGTTTGCCGGGTGAACATCACCCTCCACCGGGGCGGTTGCTATAGAGACGTCATGACGCAGGACGGAGACCACTCCCGGGACAAAAGGCAACTGCGTGAAGACGTCAGTTTGCGGGAAATCTTGCGCTACTGACGTCCCTCCATGAATTTAACCCCCTTCATCTGGGCCTTTTTGCCGTCCTGACCAGCCATCCTTACGAGGGTCAAAAGGGGGGGAGCCGCATTGTTACATCAGACCTACTTTCCAATGTCTTGGTCAGCCTGGTTGCCCGAGTGGGCTTGGCTCTGGCGATGACGTAAGGTCCATAAGGAGTCAATGTCTGGCACGATCGAGTTAGCTATTTGTGCTGTGTTATGACCTTCTGGGATTTAATGTTGGACTATCCGTCTTGCTGGAGCTTCCTTGGGTCAAAGCCTCTTGGCCCTCGGGGGGGGGGGGGTGAGACAGCTCCTCCCACCACTCGCGTGAACGGAGAAATCTGGGCTTGCTGTTTATGTGACGACTTTACTACAGGGTCATCTCCCTCTTACCATCCGGATTCAGATGGTACCGGATATATTCCCCTCCTAGATCAAGGTCGCATTTTCAACAGTGTCTGGACTGATTTGTCTGCGTGCCGAAAGGTGGCGCTACCCAATTGGAGGTGCGAATCTGCCACTTTTTTTGGGTGACGTCCGAACGGTCGTGAGAAACCGAATTACTAAGTAAGAGAAGCATCTTTTTCTTATCCCAACATAAAATGCGGTGGTGCTCTTCTTAATTTTATTCCCCCCGTGGACATCCACAGGCGCTATTTGAAGATACACTGTATCCTCCAATAACACAGCAGTGAAGATCCGGCCGATTAAAGTAGTGGTTTCCCCGCCAAAACTGAACAGCAATCGGGATCTCTATGGCACATGTGTCTAGCTAATGACTATTCAATAGAGCCTAACTGTTTTTGTTTTACTGATGTTGGTTGCTGGCTGTTGGACGTGGCGAAATACTAAGAAATGCGAGCTACACAGTGTTTGGCTTCCTTCTATTAGTGCTTCGCTAGCTTGAATATTGCCTATGTGTTTCATCTTTTCCATTCTTAACAGAGCCGTAAAACCAAAAGACGCAACAACCTCAGCGGAAATCGAGGCGTTTAGCAATTAACACGGAAATCCTGTCTAATTATCACGGCGAAGCCACCCGTACTACTTCCGTTTTCCCAAGTCTCGACATGTCCATCGAAACTGAAATCGGATACGACGCAGGAGTCTCCAGCGATTACGCAGTAGCAATCATGTCCTGTCCTGGCCTCCTGGGATCTCGCCCTGGGCAGACATCTGAAGGCCGGGAGCCGTACAGAAGTTCTGATGTGTGACCACGCGTCTTTGATGGTACTGACCTGCATTAGTCTGATCCGGATCAATGTTGTTCCTGAGCATGGAGAAACCATTGTAGGGATGAAGGTGATGCCCAGACCAGTCTATGGATTCCGTGACGCGACTTTTGGGCTTCTTCCTCACGTCTTGATGTTCCCTCGGTGCTCTCTACAAACTTCCATCCTATTTGCTGCGCGCACGTCCTTCGAGAGAATGGAATAAAATAACCACCAACTGCTCTTTCATGTCCCCATTGAGGTGATGGTAGCTGACCTGTTTCCAAAGAAGGGAGGTCAGATCCACAGGCCAGCAGATCCCAAGGAGTCCACGTGATCCACTGACGGGATGAAAGAATGTTGCATGGTGCACCGTCTCAGGTCTTTCAGGACTATTGAAAACTGTAACAAGAAAGACAAAGACACGAAAGTAGCGTTCTAAAGTGGATCTGCACCTTAGGAGATTACCTCAAAGCTGACCTTGTGAAATGACTTGATTAGATTAACCTTCTGAACAGACTTATGAGGTTCATGATTGTAACTCGTAGGGATAGCCGTATGTAAATGAGTGTGTGTGTGTGTGTATGTGCGCTCGCGCGCGCGTGTGTGTGTGTGTATGTGTGTGTGTGTGTATGTGTATGTGTGTGCATGTGTGTGTGTGAGTGTGGGTGGGTGGGTGCATGTGTGTATGTGCGTGTGTGCGTGTGTTTGTGTGTGCGTGTGTGTGTTTGTCTGTATATGTGTTTGTGTGTGTACGTGTGCGTGTGTGTGTTTGTGTGTACGTGGGCGTGTGTGTGTGTGCGTTTGGGGTTGCCTATCGTGTGTGGTTACACGTTTGCGTGTGCGCACATAGTTACTCAAGGTTTGTAGGTTTTACAAACCTTGAGTGCTGGCCTAATGGTCGGTCACACAGTCAAACAACCCAGCACGAAGCTAACTTACAAACCTTGAGTGCTGGCCTAATGGTCGGTCACACAGTCAAACAACCCAGCACGAAGCTAACTTACAAGAAACAATTTACAGCGCCAATTTGAGGGCCTGAGGTGGGTCGTGTTGTTGTTGTTGTTGTCGTTGTTGTCGTTGTTGTTGGTGGTGGCGGTGGTGGTGGTGGTGGTGGTGGCGGTTGTGGTGGTTATGGTGGTGGTGACGGCGGCGGCTGTGGCGATGGTGGTGGCGGTGGCGGTGGCTGTGGTGGTGGTGGTGATGGTTGTGGTGGTGGTGGTGGTGGTGGTGGCGGTTGTGGTGGTTATGGTGGTGGTGGTGGTGGTGGTGGTGGTGGTGGTGGTGGTGGTGGTGGCGGTTGTGGTGGTTGTGGTGGTGGTGGTGGTGGTGGTGGTGGTGGTAGTGGCGGTGGTGGTGGTGGTGGTGGTGGTGGTGGTGGTGGTGGTGGTGGTGGTGGTGGTGGTGGTGGCGGTGGTGGTGGTGGTGGTGGTGGTGGTGGTGGTGGTGGTGGTGGTGGTGGTGGCGGTGGTGGTGGTGGTGGTGGTGGTGGTGGTGGTGGTGGTGGTGGCGGTGGTGGTAGTGATGGTAGTGGTGGTGGTGGTGGCTGTGGCGGTGGCGGTGGTGGTGGTGGTGGTGGTGGTGGTGGTGGTGGTGGTTGTGGTGGCGGTGGCGGTGGTGGTGGTGGTGGTGGTGGTGGTGGTGGCGGTGGCGGCGGTGGCGATGGTGGTGGTGGTGGTGGTGGCGGCGGTGGCGGTGGTGGTGGTGGTGATAGTGGTAGTAGTGGTGGTGGCGGTGGTGGCGGTGGTGGTAGTGGTGGTGGTGGCGGTGGTGGTGGTGGTGGTGGTGGTGGTGGTTTTGTGGACAGGGTTGGGGGCTGGTTGGCTGTGTGCGTATTATGTCATATTAATCTATCCTCAGTCATTCGTCTGAAATCTTTACATCCACTGGAGAACTAAAGGCAGCCACGAATCTCATTAAGAAATGAAGGTGGACTAACTCGAAGTGCATTTTTCGCAGCCGAGTTTCCTTGTTAAAACAAATGTGTAAACGACAGACGGTATGCCTGGATATTAACAGGTTGTCTCTCGTTTTGTCACGTCAGCCAGGATTTTCCCTCCCCATAACTGATTTAATTCTTTTGTAAGCGTTTCCTGATTAATTTGCTTGAGCTATTTTCGTTCACTGTCACCCATTCAAATCATAGTTCGTTTTGTAATATTCCTTTTTTCATGAAATACTCTTAGAGAACATTCCTTTTCACTCTTACTGGAGGCTTTGATCTTGTAGATGGAAGTCAGACAAAAAGAGAATTAATTAGATTTCTAGACGGACTGAGAGGAATGTCGCCAGGACGTGGATACGTCATACGAAGGAAGGCTTGCATAGTTCCTTTGTGAAGATGGATGTCGTTGTATATTTCGTGAAGCCCACTGTCGCACAAATACTTCAAAGACACCCCACTGATCACACCCTTATGATTAAAAAAAGAAGAAGAATGCAGCTAGCGAAAACTCAATCAATCCTCGCAATCTTTCGTTCATGTTGCTGATTTGCCATTCTACGAGGGTTTCAGTGTACGTGTAAAAATACAGTCAGTGTGCATTCTGAGTGTGTGCTGTCTGAATGTTGAGAGTTAAGCTGATGCTTACCTACAGGACACTACTGTGCACGAATGTCGCGTACGTAGTGGCAAGACGCAATAGCCGGTGCTGCGACATCAAACTCAGGCCGGGACATGACGTTTGTGTCTCGCGACAGGACACCTCTATTCTGATTGGCTTCCTTTGGCATACTCTTGTTCAAAGAAATTGACAAAGTGTTTCTTGACAACAGCAACGATCGACTTCGCTTCGACCTTCACCTCCTGCGTCGGTTTGCAATGTGTAGAAAAATATTTTAATCGCGAATACACATTAAAGTGATAATGCATATGTTAATTTAAATTAAAGAATGCGACTTATAACCATAGGTATATATTGCTCACGTAGTGCAGCTGTAAAATAGCTGTATATGTAAATTAATCGACATCTTTTTCCGCCACTGCGATCTCGCGAATATCAAGCGTGAGAGCGTCTCGTGTGTTCTACGAGTTTTCTGCGGCGTACTTGTGCGAGACACTAACGTCGAGACAACGATGTCGAGTTGTGTCCGCTAGTTCCTCACCGGCTTGTAGGTGTGAAGATGTACGCACTTGTAAGAATGGGCCGCACACCTTCTAAAATCTTTGTGAGAGTCGTCATTAGGGACATCTACGTGAAGGAGATTCACATCTAAACACACGGCTGCGTCCGCACTGCTCTAGCGTGGCACAGAGTCCATATTTCTTTTTAAGCTGGCGTGTGCGTTTGTATTTGTAGCCTCGCCAAGGAGGTTCTGTTTCGCCCTCGCTTCGTTAATTAGTTATTTAGCATATAACTCGAAAAGTCCACAACGGATTTTGACGAAATTCGGCGGATGGTCATAGTTTTGTCCAAAGAACAATTCAGTAAATTTAGGTGGTTGTGTGTTATGTAGTTTGGGAATTAAAGTCGTAAAGATAATGTTATCTGTTATGTAGTTTAAAATATTTTGTATTGGGCATCGCGAGGCAGATGACGTCAAACTACTGATGACGCCGCGTATGCGTTTCGCACGCACATATTGCTTTCAGTTTCACAGCCAGTGAAATGGACTGCAATTTATAGAGTCAGTCCTGGCTAGCAGAACGAGCTGTCTGAATTATACAGACTATGGGAAAGAAATGTTGGCCTCCTTGGCGGAGGTTTGCGCTCTCAGAGTGCCCTGTGTTTGTTGTGTTGTGTTGTGTTGTGTTGTGTTGTGTTGTGTTGTGTTGTGTTGTGTTGTGTTCTGTTTTGTTGTGTTTGTTGTGTTTAGTTGTGTTGTGTTGTATTGTGTTGTGTTGTGTTGTATTGTGTTGTGTTGTATTGTGTTGTGTTGTGTTGTGTTGTGTTGTATTGTGTTGTGTTGTGTTGTGTTGTGTTGTGTTGTATTCTGTTTTGTTGTGTTTGTTGTGTTTTGTTGTGTTGTGTTGTATTGTGTTGTGTTGTATTCTGTTGTGTTGTGTTATGTTGTGTTTTGTTGTGTTGTGTTGTGTTTTGTTGTGTTGTATTCTGTTGTGTTGTGTTGTATTCTGTTGTGTTGCGTTGTGTTTTGTTTTGTTTTGTTTTGTTGCGTTGTGTTGTATTCTGTTTTGTTGTGTTTGTTGTGTTTTGTTGTGTTGTATTCTGTTGTGTTGTGTTGTATTCTGTTGTGTTGTGTTATGTTGTGTTGTGTTGTGTTGTGTTGTGTTGTGTTGTGTTGTGTTGTGTTGTGTTTTGTTGTGTTGTGTTGTATTCTGTTGTGTTGTGTTGAGTTGCGTTTTGTGGTGTTGTGTTGTGTTTTGTTTTGTTTTGTTTCGTTTTGTTTTGTTGTGTTGTGTTGTGTTGTGTTGTGTTGTGTTGTGTTGTGTTGTGTTTTGTTGAGTTGTGTTGTATTCTGTTGTGTTGTGTTGTGTTGCGTTTTGGGTGCTGTGTTGTGTTTTGTTTTGTTTTGTTTTGTTTTCTTTTGTTTTCTTTGTTGTGTTGTGTTGTGTTTTGTTGAGTTGTGTTGTTGTGTTGTGTTGTGTTTTGTTGTGTTTTGTTGTGTTGTGTTGTGTTGTGTTGTGTTTTGTTGTGTTGTGTTGTGTTGTGTTGTGTTGTGTTGTATTCTGATGTGTTGTGTTGTATTCTGTTGTGTTGCGTTGTGTTGCGTTTTGTGGTGTTGTGTTGTGTTTTGTTTTGTTGTGTTTTGTTGTGTTGTGTTTTGTTGTGTTGTATTCTGTTGTGTTGTGTTGTATTCTGTTGTGTTGTGTTGCGTTTTGTGGTGTTGTGTTGTGTTGTGTTTTGTTGTGTTGTATTCTGTTGTGTTGTGTTGTATTCTGTTGTGTTGCGTTGTGTTGTGTTGTGTTTTGAGGTGTGTGTGTGTGTCTGTGTGTGTGTGTGTGTGACTGTGTGTGTGTGACTGTGTGTGTGTGTGTGTGTGTGTGTTCGTGGGTGTGTGTGTGTGTGTGTGAATCGTCATAAGAAACACATTCTCTGGGAACGTTTCAATCTCGGAGTAAACCTTTGCAGTGGAAAAGTCTGCATGCAAACCACAATGTCCCGATTTCCTTACAACATCCCATTTGCATTTTTACAAAATGTTGATACGTTCTTAGCGTACGCTCGTATATCCTGATGTCCATATCCTTTAGTTGAAAATGTGAATAGTATCTCACCACCATAATTTTATTTGAACTTGACACTTATATTTCGAAATATGTTTAAGTATCATTGTTATAAATTATAATTAACATCTGACTTTTTCAAATGCCTCCTGAATTAAGTAAAGAACATAATTTGCCGTCCTTTTTTTCTTGTTTAACTCGACCACTCCCTAGTTTTTCCATCTCAGTCCTCTCGGTGTCACATGTATCTCATTACGTCGCAAGCTTTTTACAGCCATCAGTGTGTACGTTAAGCGATGCCCTGCTTACGAGGCACTTCAGCGTCATGTAAGATCGCTCCGCAAGAGATGGACTCAACTTGTTCCTGCACTTGTTAAAATACATGTTTTCGAGCTTTAAAATGAATTTACACAATCAAGGATACAACACGCACACACACACGCGCGCGTGCGCATGCACACACACACATACACGCACACGCCTGCACACACACACACACACACTCACACACACACACGCAGGCACACACACACACAGACACACACACACACGCACACACGCACATACACGCACGCACGCACACGCAGGCACACACACACAAATGCACACACGCACATACGCACGCACGCACACACGCACGCACGCACACACACACACACACGCACGCACGCACGCACACACACGCACGCACGCACACACGCACGCACGCACACACACACACGCGCGCGCGCATGCACACACATACGCGCACACACATGCATGCACACTCATACACACACACACAAATCCACGCACGCACGCACACGCTTACTATGAAGTCAAGCAAACAGGACGTACACGAAGGCGCTCTTTACTCAATAAATGCGGCAGCTTATGCATTTGGAACTTCAAGACTTTTGGGCACAACCAGTGATGGATACATCCTTTACCATAAAATAAAAATGCAGCCCCGTGTCAATTAACTCACAGAGCAATCCCTCAAAACGGAACATTGCTATTACTATGCAGTCTGATGAGGTTAGAAACTGGGGACTAAATACATCTCGGATGTTGTGGTGATGAATCTGCAACGTTCATGAATATTGCACGCACAGGTAGGAAAGAGCGGCCGTTCGAACAGTGCCAAGAGATCTCTTTACTGGCAGCGTCAAACTGTGCTGGGATGGGAGGCGAAAGAATGCAAACATCAGACCACCGAAATGTAAATAGTGTTGGACACCTCTCTGCGGCCTTGATGCAAGTGCAAACTCGTGTAAATCAATATGTCTATCAGAGGAGTTTTGATGATCATTTTCCAAAGCGGAATGCAAGCATCTAGTATTCGTAATGCCCAGATCTGGGCTGTACACGTATGATTAATTTTCCTGCTGAGCAGAATTTTCCTTTTCAAGATTTATGTGCCTTTGGGGTTGGTGGTTATTGTAAACACTCATGTAAGATTGATTAGAATGCTGAAGCAAAATAATGCGTGGGAGCCTCATCGTTATTATACTACTGATTTTGCCGTTGACAGCTCTGTTGCTTCTGGAGATGGATCCGTCAGCTACATCTTGTTTGCCAACCGAAGATCCGCGCCCGACATTTTGAGAGTATTCCTAAAAGGTTGTCCAGATTGAAAAGGTTTCAATCGTCCAGATTGACATTGTCCAATACAGCACGATCAGCGGAGGCAAATCGGATCAGGTCCTCAAACTAACCATTAGTCACAGTGACGTCGTCTTCTCTCGGTCTGTTAGAAATGTAGGCGTTATGTTTGACGATGATCTGTCAATGAGATCTCATGTCAACAAAGTATGTCAGTTAGTGTTACAAGTAGTATTAAAAGATTATCAATCTTTTCTGTGGCTCGTTAAATGTCTAGGGAATTTCCTACTACTTGACACCTTCCAATCAAAACATTCGCACAAGGATGACGATTGGACGCAAATGATGACTGGGATTCCTAAATCAAATTCAAATTCAGCTTTAATCAACAATAGTCAAATTGGTCAAGAGTGATAATTTCAACACAATGAATAAGAATGCATGGAGATACTGAAACGCATTGCAAGGTATACTGAACCCTTCCCCAGAATTAAATAATAACTAAATAAGAAGGCTGCCAAGTCAGGTATGAACTATACTCACATTTCGCCTTTGTAGTGGCCTTCAGCCAATCAGTAGCGAGCTCGCTTTCCACTGAATGGAATTCCGCGCACACACTATTTTGGGAGAGGGGGTTGGGGATGTCCATTCATGGACGCACTTCCTACACACACGACGAAACTGGAGGTTTGCCTCTGGGGTGTAATTCATGAACTTGGACTTTCAGCGTGGTCTAAGACTAGTCTAGGACCACTGTCGTTGTCTACAATTCATGAACTTGGACTGTCGTAGTCTACAATTCATGAACGTGGACTTTGTTCAGTCGGCAGACTGAACTGCGGACTACGGTGGTCCAAGGATTTGTTGGACTACACACCAAAGTCCAAGACCAGCGCGAAATTAAATGGCCGACCTGTTCACGGTTCGCAAATAATAAGCTGTATTTTGGGACACTGGAAACCCATCCAAAGAAAGTATAAGCCATGAACAGCATTAAATTATGAAAGCTGTATGTTGATTGCATCAATAGGTCGTGAAAACGCTTACATTTTACAGTTGGAAATGCAGGTCGCCGAGCTTCGCGCACTGCTATTTATAGCTGAAGCGCGGACCGCTGCGACACCAGTAAACAGTGTTGTCCTCGAACCTGCCTGCTGCTGTTGACATTGGGTACAATGCTAGTGTTGTCTGATGCTATGAAAACGATACATTAAAATTGCATCTGTGTTATAAAAACACTGCTCAGATTAAATTGCTTTATTTTTGGTAACTGAGAAAATGTGTGACGATCGCCAGGGTTTCACGAGTTTGGTGGGGAAAGTGAGTTGAGGCTGATCGAGTGTGTGTGCGTGTGCGTGTGTGTGTCAGTATCACTGTGTGTGTATATTTATCCTCATCAAGACAGATTATTGTTCCACCCCTTCCTTACTGAATTCCAATGGTTCTCACTTGGAAATCCTGCCATATTGTAAAACTTGATCTTCTGCTCGTTTGCCTCTTGCTGATGAACTTAATAAACGGTGACACACACACACACACACACACTCGAGCCAGCCTCACTCAGCTCGCACTTCATTTGTCACCTCCTCGATCCCACGCTGTCCGTCTTCTTTTGTTTGCTTGGGCTGTGTGTATGCTGCTATTAATGTATCCGTATCTTGCTGACACCGCTTTTATGATAGCTATCCGATTCCCGCTCCGTGAAATCGGGGCTTATCTTCGAGGTTTTGCTACCAATCGTGACTGACATTTTTGACGGGAAGTTTGAAGCGGTACGCTGAGGCTGAAGTGTGTGTGTGTGTGTGTGTGTGTGTGTGTGTGTGTGTGTGTGTGTGTGTGTGTGTGTGTGTGTGTCATTGTGTGTGTATATTTATCCTCATCAAGACAGATTATTGTTCCATCCCTTCCTTACTGAATTTCAATGGCTCTCACTTGGAAATCTTGCCATATTGTCAAACTTGATCTTCTGCTCGTTTGCCTCTTGCTGATGAACTTAATAAACGGTCACACACACACACACACACACACACACACACACACACATACACACACACACACACACACACACACACACACACTCGAGCAAGTATCAGCTTGCATGCGCACTTCATTTGTCACCGCCCTCCCACGCTGTCCGTCTTCTTTTGATTGCTTGGGCTGTGTGTATGCTGCTGTTAATGTATCCGTATCTTGCTGACACCGCTTTTATGATAGCTACCGATTCTCGCTCCGTGAAATCGGGGCTTTTCTTCGAGGTTTTGCTACCGATCGTGGCCGTCATTTTTGACGGGAAGTTTAAAGCGGTACGCTATGCGCTTGCGCACTGGGCGGAATCCCCGGGAAATCCACATCATTCTAAAAATAATCCATGGACTAGGTCAATCAGTCCCAGCCTTTCAAGTCAACACCCAGTCTGGGTTCGTGAATCATAGACTCGCTGAGTCCAGGACTAGTCCCAGGCTACGCGGTGGTCTAGGACTAGTCCTGGACTCACAAGTCCAAGACCAGTGCTCGCGAAAGTCCAAGTTCATGAATTACACCC
>JAWQFJ010009193.1:0-10247 GCA_034096865.1 Theodoxus fluviatilis | reverse complement strand
AATATATTCTTTATCTCTTCCTCTCGTTCTTGATTTTTTGAGAATCGAAAAAATTGTAGAGCACAAAGTTCTTGGTGTAATAATTGATGATCATTCAGGTTGGCAAGCACACATTGATTATATTTGTAAAACATATCAATTAAACTATTTCTTCTCTCCAAATTAAGACATATTGTTGACGTTCAAACTTGCAAAATCTTCTTCCATGCTTATATCTTATCTTACGTTAATTATGCGTCAACAATTTGGGATGGCTGTAGTGACGCTAACTTGAAAATGCTAAAGTCATTGTATCAAAGAGCCTCTGAGCTTATGGTAACGGATAGTTCACTATCTACAAATGACAAAATGAAAGAACTTAACATATTGCCTTTTCATAAGCATTTACAATTCAATAAATGTGTCCTAATGAAAAGAATTAATTATTATGATGTGCCTGATTATTTGATAAATTTATTCCAACATTCAAATAATCGTGTACATAACCACAACCTATGGTTGAATTGTTTAAACATAGCCTATCTT
This sequence comes from Theodoxus fluviatilis, assembly GCA_034096865.1. NCBI lineage: Eukaryota > Metazoa > Mollusca > Gastropoda > Cycloneritida > Neritidae > Theodoxus > Theodoxus fluviatilis. Next base: position 9,722 of record JAWQFJ010009193.1, on the reverse strand, counting down.
ATTCAGGGACTACTATGTGGAACATACTATCCAATTCTCTAAAAATTGAGAAATCTTTAGAGAAATTTAAATTGAAACTACATACTTTTCTTACGCAGTCATCATAGATACTTTCATCTTATTATAAATTCACTTTTTGGCTATTTTGAACGTAGTATTTCGTTACCATGAACTGATTGTAACCTGTGTTATTGTGTGAATTTTGTGTGGGATAGAGCGCGGGTGGGTGGGTAAGGGTGGGGGATGGTGTTGGATTTGTTTGTTTGTTTTCTTGTTTTAACAAGGGCTGGATGTAAGATAGGCAGTTATGCCTAATTCATGTATTTCCCTTAAAAATAAAGTTTAATCAATCAATCAATCTCTCCCCCCCCCTCTCTCTCTCTCTCTCTCTCTCTCTCTCTCTCTGTCTCTCTCTCTCTGTCTTACGCTGGAGCTGCTCTGTGGAATACGCTGCCTAATGACATAAAATGTATCAAATCTTTGCCTATGTTCAAAGACAAAATTCGCACTATTCTCAGGCATCATCTTATGACATAGATTTTCACGCTTTCATCTGACGTCTAGACAGTGGAACGGTGTATCCTACATTGTCCATTCTTCACATATGCTTACTTCAGGCCACCCCTGGCTGAAATATTGGAGGGGTTCCGATTGATTAGGGGTGGGGGAGTAGGGGAGGGAGTGTACACCAAGAGGCTTTGGCCTACATGTATGTATTTGTTTTTAACATTTGGATGTTTAGAACATTGCTTTTTATGTATATATCATTGTAGTCACTTCAAGTTCCATATTTAAATTTTGCTTCTCTGGTACACTATCTACCAATTTTAGAATGTTTAGGAAATTGCACATGTATAATTCTTGCGATAATTATACTGACTCTCTCTCTCTCTCTCTCTCTCTCTCTCTCTCTCTCTCTCTCTCTCTCTCTCTCTCTCTCTCTCTCTCTCTCTCTCTCTCCTCCCTCCCTCCCACTATGCCACCGTCTCTCTCCAACGCACCCACCCTCTTACTCTTATTCTCTCTTCCCTTCCTCCCCCTTTCCCAGCGCCCCCCCTCTCTCTCTCTCTCTCTCTCTCTCTCTCTCTCTCTATCTATCTATCTATCTTTGTCTGTGTGTATGTGTGTGTGTGTTGTGAGTGTGTGAGTGTGTGTCTTTGATGACAAACCCTTTTTCAAATAGTTTTGTATCGTGAGGCATGTGTCTATCTTTCCTCTACACGCCAAACAATTTTCTATGTGAAACTGAAAATACATCATACAAAGCGACCTTTTCCATTTCGTGCTGAAGGACTGCAGAGGGACAGACCTGAAGAAGGATCAAATGCGGAGTGCCTCGTGAGCGACAGCGGGAAAAGTAGCGGGGGAAGATGCGAAACTACTCTCTTTAATTTCAACTTCTCTAGTCAGACGAAATCACCAGCCATAGCTGCAGGTGTGTGTCAATTTCTCCTGATAACTTCCACATGAACGGAGGGAGAGATAATTGGAGGGAGGGAGGAATAATTGGATGGATGGAGGGATGAATAGATGGATGGATGGAGGAAGGGAGGGAGGGACAAATGGATGGATGGATGGATGGATGGATGGATGGATGGATGAATGGATGGATGGATGGATGGAGTTTTACGACCTGTCAGCCTGTGTAGGCTATGTAAGAACATTAAGCACGAAAATCACAAGCATAGAATAGAGTAAGCACAAACTAAATCACAATGTCCCTATGTATTCGCCTCTTACGAATCGCGTAGGGAACCGCGATGGATTTATTTTGACCCCCAACTCACACGGGGGTCTATTCTGACCCCCAACCCACATGGGGCTCACATGAACAGAAATAGTTTTATTAAATGCAACTCCCAAGTATCTAGATCGAGATGGTGGGCAAACATCCCCGGAATGGAGGTGGAATCATGTAGATAATCATGTGATGAAAGCGAGTTCCGCCTTATTTTTTTCTCACGTGTTATCGCCTTCACCGAGATGGATTTATTTTCCCTGCACTGGTATCTCCCGCCTAATAGCATCCTCTGGTGGCATCCGCAGATTACACAGGGCTGCTGAATCTACCAGACAGGACAATCCGTGCGGAGATTGTTTGTCCAGATCTAGGAAATCAGTCCGCCCACCCGCCGCCACACGTTCTCTACCTCCGCCCCTCACCCCCTCCATCCCCCCATACCCTCCTCCATCCCCCCATCCCCCTCCATCCCCCCATACCCCCTCCATTCCCCATACCCCCTACATCCCCCATACCCCCTTTCATCTTTCCATACCCCCTACATCCCCCCATACCTCCCCTTGATCCCCCCATACCCCCTACATCCACCATGCCCCATCCCAGCCCCACTCCCAACTGTCGCCTTGCTTAATTCCAATCGCAGACACGCCAGTTGCATGGCACGCAATCACGTGCAGTGACAGAAAACAAACAACATGTTGTCATGTAAGTATTCCTTTCCCATCTTTTGACATCCTTTCACAATTCTCCCTCGTTTCATTCTCTCGTTACCTTCTTTCTTCTAGCCTTACCCCCTTCCTCCATCCCTTCCTTCCTTCTCTCTCCTCCGCGTATTTCTCCTGACACCCACCACCACCACCCCCTTCCCCTTTCCCCAACCTCCAACCCCTCCTCCCTCCATCGCAGTCCGTGGCGTGCCTGACCACTCCACCAGAGCGACCAGTCGATAACATGGGCCCGAGGCCAGGGCTCCATCTGGGCCACACCAAGATTACATCGGTGTTTGTTTTTTTTTCTGCCGCGTCGTTGCCGACGCGTCGGATGACTGTGGGCGGCACCGTGAGACGAAAACTCTACGAGGTCGTTTCCTTCTCCTCCTGCCGTTCATGGAGAGCGGTTCCACTCTCTGGAGCTGTGTCTGGGCAGAATGCCGTGCACGGTTTGAACATCACGCCGAGGAATCAGTGCATGGTCAGTCCCTCGGCCTTTACTCGTTGGCTGAAATTCTATCTTTTGACAGGTGAAGATAGGCGAGCATGTGTTGAGATCTGAAAATGTGTGAGGCGCAGTGCCGTGGTTCTATCCCTGGGATGGGAAAAATATGGATTTGTTTCATCATCTTGTCAATACCATACTTGCTGCGACCTTGTGTCGTAAATCTGTCCGTGCGTGTAATTCTGTCCGTGCGTGTAATTCTGTCCGTGCGTGTAATTACGTCTGTGCGTGTAATTCTGTCCGTGCGTGTAATTATGTCTGTGCGTGTAATTATGTCTGTGCGTGTAATTCTGTCTGTGCGTGAATGATACTTGGTGTGCATCTACGATGCACCAACCCCTCTGTGTGTCTGCGTTAACGCTGGTGCAACGTGTACGACAGGCCAAAATAACACAAAAGTATCTACAGGAAACTCCCTCTCTTTCTATCTTGACTTAAATATAAAGAAAAAGGGTTCATTTTGAAAGAGAGAGAGAGAGAGAAAGAGAGAAAAAGACTGATTTTATATAATGACATTGCCCATATCTGCGTCTCGAACCGCTTCACCCTTTACCCCCGATCACAGGGCCACTAGATCAGCCTCTTATTGGCTCTTGACAGACAGATTTGGCACCGGCACCATCGCCAGTCCTCGGGGAATATTTCCACCTGTTGCTGGCTCACGGCCGCACAGGAGGGGTGATTGTACTACATTGTGCCCTCACAGGTACTACATTTTCCTCCTCGCTGGGCAGAGATAATATGTGAGTAGAGTGCTTGTCCGAGAACGGAACTCACAGCTCCGCACAGCTTCGAACGCCGTGATTGCGAGCCGCAAGCGATCGCGGTGAGGAGCTTTAATCATTGTTGCCAGGTGGGTTGGAGGTAAGACTGAATGTAGGCACTGCGTCTCCCTAAGTGATCGTTGTGAGGAGCTTTAATCATTGTTGCCAGGTGGGTTGGAGGTAAGACTGAATGTAGGCACTGCGTCTCCCTAAGTGATCGCGGTGAGGAGCTTTAATCATTGTTGCCAGGTGGGTTGGAGGTAAGACTGAATGTAGGCACTGCGTCTCCCTAAGTGATCCGTGCAAGGAAAACCACAATCATGACTTGACTTGATCCTAGTCTAACCAGCTCTGATGATTGTTCGTGATCAATGACCTTCTATAGCATACAAAGGCTGAGAGACCGTAACATTCTATCCACCCTTCCATCCATCCATGCATCCATCCATCCATGCATCCATCCATCCATCCATCCATCCATGCATTCATCCATCCATGCATCCATCCATCCATCCATCCATGCATCCATCCATCCATGCATCCATCCATCCATGCATCCATCCATCCATGCATCCATCCATCCATGCATTCATCCATCCATGCATTCATCCATCCATCCATCCATCCATCCATCCATCCATCCATCCATCCATCCATCCATCCATCCATCCATCCATCCATCCATCCATCCATCCATTTATGCATTCATCCATCTATGCATCCATCCATCCATGCATCCATCCATCCATGCATCCATCCATCCATGCATCCATCCATCCATGCATCCATCCATCCATGCATTCATCCATCCATGCATTCATCCATCCATCCATCCATCCATCCATCCATGCATCCATCCATCCATGCATTCATCTATCCATGCATTCATCCATCCATCCATCCATCCATCCATCCATGCATCATCCATCCATGCATCATCCATCCATGCATCATCCATCCATCCATCCATCCATCCATCCATCATCATCCATCCATGCATCATCCATCCATGCATCATCCATCCATCCATGCATCCATCCATCCATGCATCCATCCATCCATGCATCCATCCATCCATCCATCCATGCATCCATCCATCCATCCATCCATCCATCTATGCATCCATCCATCCATGCATCCATCCAACCATGCATCCATCCATCCATCCATCCATCCATCCATCCATTCATCCATCCATGCATCCATCTATCCATCCATCCATCCATGCATCCATCCATCTATGCATCATCCATCCATGCATCCATCCATCCATGCATCCATCCATCCATGCATCCGACTATCCATTCATCCATCCATCCATATTTACATCTATACATCCCTCCCCCTCCCTCCTTCCCTCGCTCCCTCCTTCCCTCGCTCCCTCGCTCCCTCCCTCCCTCCCTCCCTCCCTCGCTCCCTCCCTCCCTCCCTCCCTCCCTCCATCCCTCCCTCCCTCCCTCCCTCCCTCCCTAATCATTGGACGAGAATCGCCGTGAGGCAGGATTTACATCTGATGTGTGCACGAGGCCATATCCAGTTAGGATGTATCCCCAGAAAGTACAAAACGGAGTGAGTATTTCTCGTTGAATGACAAGCGAACAACTTTTCCTCCCTCAGCTTTAGCGAAAACAGGAACTTTCTAAATAAACAACTGTGTAAGAGCAAAATTTTATTGGGTTAATCATACGTATTTTGCATTCTGACCAAATTTCATTCAGCTCTGACTGGTTGAGCTGGGCGTGAAGTGGGATGCCAGGGCATCCTTATCTGTAGACCACTTCAAAGAAGCCACAGTCTGGAGAACATGTCTGATCTTGATGTGTTCCTGACTCAGATGGAGGCTGCTCAGGGCCATCAGGGGCAGAAGTCCTGCAGTTGAACCTGAATATCCTCTGACCTTGAGGTCGAGCTGACGAGGAAATTGATACAGTAGCAGATAGCGTACATCTCACTCAGCGTTTCAGTTCTGGACGAAATAGTGTCACTTTCTGTACAAAGGATGTAACCCCAAGAGTAATATCTGAACTTTTCGTCGTTTACGCCAAGAGCATTGAGGTGACGTATTTAATATTGTGCGGGCGCAAGCTTGCTGCTTCCCGGTCATCAAACTTCAAACATTCTCAGAGTCGTAGACAAAATGATTGTCATTCTGACATTTGACAGCGAGAGAAACTATCAGGATCGATTTGACCTGCTCTTCCCACTCCTCCTCGGTCGGTCACGAGTGCGTGTTTACCTTCTGTGCCGGGGAGAGCAAGTCACGTGACAACATGCCAACTTCCGGTCGTCATGGCCAATCCGCCATTTTTCCAATGGAACGCGAGCGTTGATGCAGCGTCGCCATGACTACCGTTTCCGGTGATGGGACGCTGGGACCGGCCCCCAATCAGTCTTCGGCTCTCCGTGGTCCGCCCATTTCCGTCTGAAATCGTGAGTGAAAGCCCCGGTCCCTGCGAGTAATCTTCCTGTATCCCACCGACACACGTCCTCTCTCCTCCCTCCCCCTTCCCCCCTCCACACTTTCAATTGGCCTGAAGGCCAGCAAAGACCCATTGCAACGCGAGGGGAGAGGTACTAGTTAATCATATGATGCAGAAGTTCTTGTCCTGTGCTGCAAGAAATGCTTTTGGGGGATTCAGAATCTTCTCATCGCTTGGAGACCACGGTTGAGACATACGCAAGAGAGAATACTTGTTATCTTCTGTTTTGTTTTCTCTCTCCCTGGATATATTTAGAGTCGTTGTCATAATCCTTATCCTGTTGAAAGAATCAGTATTGTTCTGTTGTCGTTGTCATGATCCTCATCCTGTTGAAAGAATCAGTATTGTTCTGTTTATGCGGTACCTTTAGGAAGCCGATGATGCAAATTTTTGATATGGGTGGTGTTTGAAATAAAATGTGTATATAATATTGTCCTGCCATAAGTGATAACGAAAAACTTCAGCTATGAAAATACTGATGGACACTAGAGCCTTGTTCCAAACAGACCTCTAAACCAGAGAAACATTTGACATGTCATGCAAAGTGACAGAAAAGATTGCAGGTTGCACCTGTCATTTCAAGAAGAAAAAATACTGGGTCGGCGACTCCACACAATTATTTGACCACGTTGCAGAAAATAAATCCGAAGCGTGTTCTTTCTAAATGGTGTTGCATTGAAACAATGTTCATCGTTTATCAGTTCACTTCATTCTCATCCTGGGGGTATTTCGTTCAATCTGTGATAAATGTGCGCTTTACAGAAAGTCTCACTATTCTCCCGCCTTGCTTCCAAACAAATGGCACAATCTGCCGAAGTACCCTTGAAACTCAGCGTCAATGTTTCGTCCAAGCTCCGTGAATTGGAAGAGGTTTGATGGATTAGAAGTACAGAATGGTTTCTCGAGTGAGATATTTGCTTTTTACTTTAAATGTGACTCTTTAAAACCATGTTCAACGTGTCTTTTTCTTCGCCTTACCCCTAACCCCTCTTCTCTTCCCAATTCTCCTTCAGCCCTCTCAGGCTTTCTTACGGAGTAGAAGTTATCCAATCGCTGGTGAAAGTTACGTAGAATGAACAGAACAGAACAGTTTATTTGTGAAAGGCCATATGGCCCATCACAAAGGAAGGGGGTGGGGGGAGAATTTATACATATACAAGACAAACTAATATGGATTAATTCATGGACACAGTTGATGTAGCATTAGTGTCAATTAGTGTTTCTTCTCCGTTTCAACGCTTTGTAAATGAACCAAGCAAGCGAACGACATTTTTGCCCGTGTACATCATGACTTGTTGAAATTTCATTCTGTACATTTCTTGGGGGCAGTTAAGAAAATAATGGCCTGAAATGATCATTTCATGACATGCAAACAAAAGATGCTCCTCGTTAAGTAGAATGATTGTTCGTTTCCGACTGTCAACGCTCAGGCAAGCCTGTGGGTAGGAAAATCCGAGATATGAAGGTTAACAAATGTGTCAAAATTTCCTAATGCAAGCTCAAGCACGGGCACATAACAAACACATACACATATTGAAAGGAGAACGCACTGAGGAAGAATGATGAAAAAATGAGAGGAATCTGCTAATACACAGAGACTGAGCAGACAAAGTTTTGATGAGCTGCTTAAATGGAAGCAACCGTCAGATTCTCACACATGTACACAGCATTAGAGTCCAGTGCAGGAAAGGAGTTCGCGAAATAATCTACAGACTGAATGGCATATAAACGTTCGAAGAAATGCCTGACTATATGTTTAAACAAAATAAGATCTTAACCTACAATCTTCAGTCGAATAGGTTTTGTTTTCAATTTTCAGATTGTACGACTTAAACATGAATTTACAAAATCGATGTATATATTTATGGTGCGCTGCTGTTCTTAGGGAGTATTTCTTGATGTGAAATCAGATGGACCTGGATGGGAATAATGTATTCCGTTACAGTCACTCACTGACATCAATGAAATTCTCACTGGATTTCTGATGAATATAAAATAATAAAATTCCACGGGTTCCCAAACTTTCAGTTTTTGGTGCACGAATCGCTCTCTGTTGTTTGTTTTTCTTCTCCTTAATCTCCGCTGCTTCTGGTCATTACAAATCATTACAAAATAACTCAGTAGCATTATTACAGCTTTGATGAGAACGCCCCAAAGATGAAAGAATTCACGTGGGCGCATGACAGTAATGCTGACCCATCTCAGAGCGGGGCATGCACTGTCCGCTATGGGGAAAGGATGTAATGAAGAACAGAGAACACAATGCCCAGACGTCCCATGTATTTCCCTTTCAGATCTCCTCGTTGTGTCTCGTCTGAATAACTCATTCTTGTTTTGGCCTGGGGCCAGTGGAATGACGTCGTCATTTTCCCCCTGCCCCCCCCCCCCCCCTTCTCCCCCCACTGATCGGGTGCCCTCATTGATAGGGCCCTGTCATCTCCCCAGACTGCAGCAATCTGATGGACGACCAATCGACGCAAGGAGCATACATGCTCATACTGAATACGCCAGCCCAAACCCGAAAGACATCCTTCCCCCCATAATGTATTCCCGAAACAAACATGGAAACACGCCATCAGTGCCCAACATCTCAGGAAAATAACCTCAGCTGTACACAATGGATGCAATCAAATCCCAGCTATTGAAGTATGGGGAGATTTCAAAATGTCTGCAGCGAGCTATATACTACTACTACTACTACTACTACTACTACTACTACTACTACTACTACTACTACTACTAGTTTATTCATTGCACATACCTTCCCTTGACAGGCAAGCTCATGGCGTTTACAATCCAAAGAATCAACACTCATACAACCACTGAACACCAAATTCCTACAAAAACTCACACACTACACTCATAAACAAAAACAAAAACTAAGATCCAATCGAACAAATAGAACAAACTATACAATATACACAGCACTTGCAGGCCAGGTCAAGTAAGGCGAAGCAGCTCAGCGGGAAAGGCGGATCGGAAGAGATGGGTCTTTAGAGCACTTTTGAACTGGGGCAGAGTGTCAGAATGACGGACTGAGAGAGGGAGACTATTCCAGGTTACAGGTCCAATATAGGAGAAGGCACGCTGTCCTTGAGTTCTCTTATTACGGCGGGGGACCTTAAGCATTCTAGAGTCAGCAGCTGAGCGTAGAGATCTGGGGGGCGTGTAGACTGCAAGAATTTCTGTAAGAGCGTGTGGTGCGGTGTTGTCGATGGCTTTGAAGCATAAAGTAGCAACGTTTATAATCTATCCTCTGAGAGATGGGGAGCCAGTGAAGTGTATGTAGGAGTGATGAGACATTGGTACTCTTGGGACATCGAAAAACTAGCCTAGCAGCACACTTCTGAACTTTCTGGAGTTTGTTAAGCAGAGTGTCATGGATGCCAGCGAGAAGAGAGTTTCCATAGTCGAGACGAGAGAATACAAGTGATGTGATGAGCGTTTTGGTGGCCTGCTGAGAAAGATAATGACGAATGGTACTAATTTTCCTTAGCTCATAATATGCTAACTGTTACGAAA
>JAWQFJ010009190.1:0-25266 GCA_034096865.1 Theodoxus fluviatilis | reverse complement strand
CTGTAGGAGTTGTAGTTTGGCACACAGTGTTTATGTATGGTGTCATTCTGTAGGAGTTGTAGTTTGGCACACAATGTTTACGTATGGTGTCATTCTGTAGGAGTTGTAGTTTGGCACACAGTGTGTATGCATGGTGTCATTCTGTAGCAGTTGTAGTTTTGCACACATTGTTTATGTATGGTGTCGTTCTGTAGGAGTTGTAGTATGGACACAATTTTTACGTATGGTGTCATTCTGTAGGAGTTGTATTTTAGCACACAGTGTTTATGTATGGTGTCATTCTGTAGGAGGTGTAGTTTACCACACAATATTTATGTATGGTGGCATTATGTAGGAATTATATTTTGGCACACAGTGTTTATATATGGTGTCATTCTGTAGGAGGTGTAGTTTAACACACAGTGTTTACATATGGTTTCATTCTGTAGGTGTTGTAGTTTGGCACACAGTATTTACGTATGATGTCATTCTGTAGGAGTTGTAGTTTGACATACATTATTTGTGTATCGTGTCATTTAGTAGGAGTTGTAGTTAAGCACACATTGTTTATGTGTGATGTCATTCTGTAGGAGTTATAGCTTGGCACACCGTGTTTATGTATGATGTCAATCTGTAGGAGATGTCGTTTGGCATGCAGTATTTATGTATTGTGTCATTATGTAGCAATTGTAGTTAGGCACACATTGTTTATGTATGGTGTCATGCTGTAGGAGTTGTAGTTTGGTACACATTACTTATGTATGGTGTCATTCTGTAGGAGTTGTAGTTAGGCACACATTGTTTATGTATGATGTCATTCTCTAGGAGTTGTTGTTTAGCACACAGTGTTAATGTATGGTGTCATTCTGTAGCAATTGTAGTTAGACATACATTGTTTATATATGGTGTCATGTTGTAGGAGTTGTAGTTTGGCACACATTGTTTGTGTACGGTGTCATTCTGTAGCAGTTGTAGTTTAACATGCAGTGTTTACATACGGTGTCATTCTGTAGAAGTTGTAGTTTGGCACACAGTGTTTATATATGGTGTCATTCTCTAGGAAGTGTAGTTTAGCACACTGTATTTACATATGGTTTCATTCTGTAGGAGTTCTAGTTTGGCACCCAGTGTTTATGTATAATGTCGTTCTTTAGGAGTTGTAGTTTGGCACACATTGTTTTTGTATGGGGTCATTCTGTAGGAGTTGTCGTTTGGCACAAAGTGTTTATGTAAGGTGTCATTCTGTAGGAGTTGTAGTTTGGCACACAGTGTGTATGTATGATGTTACTCTGTAGGAGTTGTAGTTTAGCACAAAATGTTTACAAGTGTTGTCATTCTGTAGGAGTTTTAGATTGGCACACAATATTTATGTATGGTGTCATGCTGTAGGAGTTGTAGTTTGGCACACAGTAGTTATGCAAGGTGTCATTCTGTAGGAGTTGTAGTTTGGCACACATTGTTTATTTATGGGGTCATTCTGTAGGAAATGTCGTTTGGCATGCAGTGTTTATGCATGGTGTCATTATGTAGCAATTGTAGTTAGGCACACATTGTTTATGTATGGTGTCATTCTGTACGAGTTGTAGCTTGGTACACATTATTTATGTATGGTGTCATTCTGTAGGAGTAGTAGTTTGGCAGCCACTATTTATGAATATTGTTATTCTGTAGCAGTTGTAGTTAGGCACACATTGTTTATGTATGGTGTCATTCTCTAGGAGTTGTAGTTTAGCACACAGTGTTTATGTATGGTGTCATTCTGTAGCAGTTGTAGTTTGAAATGCAGTGTTTACATATGGTGTCATTCTGTAGGAGTTGTAGTTTGGCACACAGCGTTTATATATGGTGTCATTCTGTAGGAGGTGTAGTTTAGCAGACTGTGTTTACATAAGGTTTCATTCTGTAGGAGTTGTAGTTTGGCACACAGTGTTTATGTATGGTGTCATTCTGTAGGAGTTATAGTTTGGCACAAAGTATTTATATATTATGTCATTCTGTAGGAGTTGTAGTTTGGCATACATTATTTGTATATCGTGTCATTCTGTAGGAGTTGCAGTTTGGCACAAACTGTTTATGTGTGATGTCATTCTGTAGGAGTTATAGCTTGGCACACCGTGTATGTGTATGATGTCATTCTGTAGGAGTTGTTGCTTGGCACTCAAAGTGTATGTATGATGTAATTCCGTAGGAGTTAAAGTTTGGCACACAGTGTGTATGTATGTATGATGTCATTATGTAGGAGAGTTTAGCACACAGTATTCATGTACGGTGTCATTTTGTATAAGTTGTAGTTTAGCACACAGTGTTTATGTATAGTGTCATTCTGTAGGAGTCGTAGTTAGGCATACAGTGTTTACATATGGTGCCATTCTGTAGGAGTTGTAGTTTAGCACACATTGTTTATGTATGGTGTCATTCTGTAGGAGTTGTAGTTTGGCACACAGTGTGTATGTATGGTGTCATTCTGTAGGGGTTGTAGTTTGGCACACTGTGTTTATGAATGGTGTCATTCTGTAGGAGTTGTAGTTTGGCATACAGTGTTTATGTATGTTGTCATTCTGTAGCAGTTGTAGTTTGGCACACAGTGTTTATGTATGGTGTCATTCTTTAAGAGTTCTAGTTTTTCAACACAGTGTTTATGTATGGTTTCATTCTGTATGAGTTGTAGTTTGGCACACATTTTTTATGCATGGTGTCATTCTGTAGGAGTTTTAGTTTTGCACACAGCGTTTATATATGGTATCATTCTGTAGGAGTTGTAGTTTGGCACAACGTGTTTACGTGCATTGTCATTCTGTAGGATTTGTAGTATGGTACACATAGTTTATGTATGGTGTCATTCTGTAGGAGTTGTAGTTTGGCACACCGTGTTTATGAATGGTGTCATTCTGTATGAGTTGTATTTTGGCACACAGTGCTTACGTATATTGTCATTCTGTAGGAGTTGTAGTATGACACACAGAGTTTATGTATGGTGTCATTCTGTAGAGGTTTTAGTTTGGCACACAGTGTTTATGTATGGTGTCATTCTGTAGCAGTTGTAGTTTGGCACACATTGTTTATGTATGGTGTCGTTCTGTAGGAGTTGTAGTATGGCACACTGTGTGTATGCATGGTGTCATTCTGTAGCAGTTGTAGTTTTGCACATAGTGTTTATGCATGGTGTCATTTGTAGGAGTTGTATTTAAGCACACAGTGTTTATGTATGGTGTCATTCTGTAGGAGGTGTAGTTTACCACACAGTATTTATGTATGGTGGCATTATGTAGGAATTATATTTTGGCACACAGTGTTTATATATGGTGTCATTCTGTAGGAGGTGTAGTTCAGCACACAGTGTTTACATATGTTTTCATTCAGTAGGAGTTGTAGTTTGACACTCAGTATTTACGTATGATGTCATTCTGTAGGAGTTGTAGTTTGACATACATTGTTTGTGTATCGTGTTATTCAGTAGGAGTTGTAGTTTGGCACTCAGTGTTTAGGTATGGTGTCATTCAGTAGGAGTTGTAGTTTGGCACTCAGTATTTACGTATGATGTCATTCTGTAGGAGTTGTAGTTTGACATACATTATTTGTGTATCGTGTCGTTCCGTAGGAGTTGTAGTTTGGCACACATTGTTTATGTGTGATGTCATTCTGTAGGAGTTATAGCTTGGCACACCGTGTTTATGTATGATGTCATTCTGTAGGAGTTGTAGCTTGGCACTCAGTGTGTATGAATGATGTAATTGTGTAGGGGTTATGGTTTTTCACACAGTGTGTATGTATGATGTCATTATGTAAGAGTTATAGTTTGGCACACAGTATTCATGTACGGTGTCATTCTGTACGAGTGTTAGTTTAGCACACAGTGTTTTAATATAGTGCTATTCTGTAGCAGTTGTAGTTTGGCACACAGTGTTTATATATGGTGTCATTCTGTAGGAAGTGTAGTTTAGCAGACTGTGTACACATATGGTTTCATTCTGTAGGAGTTGTAGTTTGGCACCCAGTGTTTATGTATGATGTCATTGTGTAGGAGTAGTAGTTTGGCACACAGTGTGTATTTATGATGTTACTCTGTAGGAGTTGTAGTTTAGCACAAAATGTTTACAAGTGTTGTCATTCTGTAGGAGTTTTAGATTGGCACACAATATTTATGTATGGTGTCATGCTGTAGGAGTTGTAGTTTGGCGCACAGTAGTTATGCAAGGTGTCATTCTGTAGGAGTTGTAGTTTGGCACACATCGTTTATGCATGGTGTCATTATGTAGGAGATGTCGTTTGGCATGCAGTGTTTATGTATAGTGTCATTATGTAGCAATTGTAGTTAGGCACACATTGTTTATGTATGGTGTCATTCTGTAGCAGTTGTAGTTTGGCACACATTTTTTATGCATGGTGTCATTCATTAGGAGTTTTAGTTTTGCACACAGCGTTTATATATGGTGTCATTCTGTAGGAGTTGTAGTTTGGCACAAAGTGTTTACGTGCATTGTCATTCTGTAGGATTTGTAGTATGGTTCACATAGTTTATGTATGGTGTCATTCTGTAGGAGTTGTAGTTTGGCACACCGTGTTTATGAATGGTGTCATTCTGTAGGAGTTGTAGTTTGGCACACAGTGTTTATATATGGTGTCATTCTGTAGGAGTTGTAGTTTGGCACACTGTGTGTATGCATGGTGTCATTCTGTAGCAGTTGTAGTTTTGCACACATTGTTTATGTATGGTGTCGTTCTGTAGGAGTTGTAGTATGACACACAGAGTTTATGTATGGTGTAATTCTGTAGGAGTTGTAGTTTGGCCTACAGTGTTTATGTATGGTGTCATTCTGTAGAGGTTTTAGTTGAGCACACAGTGTTTATGTATGGTGTCATTGGGTAGGAGTTGTAGTTTGGCACACTGTGTGTATGCATGGTGTCATTCTGTAGCAGTTGTAGTTTTGCACACATTGTTTATGTATGGTGTCGTTCTGTAGGAGTTGTAGTATGGCACACAATTTTTACGTATGGTGTCATTCTGTAGGAGGTGTAGTTTGGCACACTGTGTGTATGCATGGTGTCATTCTGTAGCAGTTGTAGTTTTGCACACATTGTTTATGTATGGTGTCGTTCTGTAGGAGTTGTAGTATGACACACAGAGTTTATGTATGGTGTAATTCTGTAGGAGTTGTAGTTTGGCCTACAGTGTTTATGTATGGTGTCATTCTGTAGAGGTTTTAGTTTAGCACACAGTGTTTATGTATGGTGTCATTGGGTAGGAGTTGTAGTTTGGCACACTGTGTGTATGCATGGTGTCATTCTGTAGCAGTTGTAGTTTTGCACACATTGTTTATGTATGGTGTCGTTCTGTAGGAGTTGTAGTATGGCACACAATTTTTACGTATGGTGTCATTCTGTAGGAGTTGTAGTTTGGCACATAGTGTTTATGCATGGTGTCATTTGTAGGAGTTGTATTTTAGCACACAGTGTTTATGTATGGTGTCATTCTGTAGGAGGTGTAGTTTACCACACAATATTTTTGTATGGTGGCATTATGTAGGAATTATATTTTGGCACACAGTGTTTATATATGGTGTCATTCTGTAGGAGGTGTAGTTTAGCACACAGTGTTTACATATGGTTTCATTCTGTAGGTGTTGTAGTTTGGCACCCAGTGTTTAGGTATGGTGTCATTCAGTAGGAATTGTAGTTTGGCACTCAGTATTTACGTATGATGTCATTCTGTAGGATTTGTAGTTTGACAAACATTATTTGTGTATCGTGTCATTCCGTACGAGTTGTAGTTAAGCACACATTGTTTATGTGTGATGTCATTCTGTAGGAGTTATAGCTTGGCACACCGTGTTTATGTATGATGTCAATCTGTAGGAGATGTCGTTTGGCATGCAGTATTTATGTATTGTGTCATTATGTAGCAATTGTAGTTAGGCACACATTGTTTATGTATGGTGTCATGCTGTAGGAGTTGTAGTTTGGTACACATTACTTATGTATGGTGTCATTCTGTAGGAGTTGTAGTTAGGCACACATTGTTTATGTATGATGTCATTCTCTAGGAGTTGTTGTTTAGCACACAGTGTTAATGTATGGTGCCATTCTGTAGCAATTGTAGTTAGACATACATTGTATATATATGGTGTCATGTTGTAGGAGTCGTAGTTTGGCACACATTGTTTGTGTACGGTGTCATTCTGTAGCAGTTGTAGTTTAACATGCAGTGTTTACATACGGTGTCATTCTGTAGAAGTTGTAGTTTGGCACACAGTGTTTATATATGGTGTCATTCTCTAGGAAGTGTAGTTTAGCACACTGTATTTACATATGGTTTCATTCTGTAGGAGTTCTAGTTTGGCACCCAGTGTTTATGTATAGTGTCGTTCTGTAGGAGTTGTAGTTTGGCACACATTGTTTTTGTATGGTGTCATTCTGTAGGAGTTGTCGTTTGGCACAAAGTGTTTATGTAAGGTGTCATTCTGTAGGAGTTGTAGTTTGGCACACAGTGTGTATGTATGATGTTACTCTGTAGGAGTTGTAGTTTAGCACAAAATGTTTACAAGTGTTGTCATTCTGTAGGAGTTTTAGATTGGCACACAATATTTATGTATGGTGTCATGCTGTAGGAGTTGTAGTTTGGCACACAGTAGTTATGCAAGGTGTCATTCTGTAGGAGTTGTAGTTTGGCACACATTGTTTATTTATGGGGTCATTCTGTAGGAAATGTCGTTTGGCATGCAGTGTTTATGCATGGTGTCATTATGTAGCAATTGTAGTTAGGCACACATTGTTTATGTATGGTGTCATTCTGTAGGAGTTGTAGCTTGGTACACATTATTTATGTATGGTGTCATTCTGTAGGAGTAGTAGTTTGGCAGCCACTATTTATGAATATTGTTATTCTGTAGCAGTTGTAGTTAGGCACACATTGTTTATGTATGGTGTCATTCTCTAGGAGTTGTAGTTTAGCACACAGTGTTTATGTATGGTTTCATTCTGTAGCAGTTGTAGTTTGAAATGCAGTGTTTACATATGGTGTCATTCTGTAGGAGTTGTAGTTTGGCACACAGTGTTTATATATGGTGTCATTCTGTAGGAGGTGTAGTTTAGCAGACTGTGTTTACATAAGGTTTCATTCTGTAGGAGTTGTAGTTTGGCACACAGTGTTTATGTATGGTGTCATTCTGTAGGAGTTATAGTTTGGCACAAAGTATTTATATATTATGTCATTCTGTAGGAGTTGTAGTTTGGCATACATTATTTGTATATCGTGTCATTCTGTAGGAGTTGCAGTTTGGCACAAACTGTTTATGTGTGATGTCATTCTGTAGGAGTTATAGCTTGGCACACCGTGTATGTGTATGATGTCATTCTGTAGGAGTTGTTGCTTGGCACTCAAAGTGTATGTATGATGTAATTCCGTAGGAGTTAAAGTTTGGCACACAGTGTGTATGTATGTATGATGTCATTATGTAGGAGAGTTTAGCACACAGTATTCATGTACGGTGTCATTTTGTATAAGTTGTAGTTTAGCACACAGTGTTTATGTATAGTGTCATTCTGTAGGAGTCGTAGTTAGGCATACAGTGTTTACATATGGTGCCATTCTGTAGGAGTTGTAGTTTAGCACACATTGTTTATGTATGGTGTCATTCTGTAGGAGTTGTAGTTTGGCACACAGTGTGTATGTATGGTGTCATTCTGTAGGGGTTGTAGTTTGGCACACTGTGTTTATGAATGGTGTCATTCTGTAGGAGTTGTAGTTTGGCATACAGTGTTTATGTATGTTGTCATTCTGTAGCAGTTGTAGTTTGGCACACAGTGTTTATGTATGGTGTCATTCTTTAAGAGTTGTAGTTTTTCAACACAGTGTTTATGTATGGTTTCATTCTGTATGAGTTGTAGTTTGGCACACATTTTTTATGCATGGTGTCATTCTGTAGGAGTTTTAGTTTTGCACACAGCGTTTATATATGGTATCATTCTGTAGGAGTTGTAGTTTGGCACAACGTGTTTACGTGCATTGTCATTCTGTAGGATTTGTAGTATGGTACACATAGTTTATGTATGGTGTCATTCTGTAGGAGTTGTAGTTTGGCACACCGTGTTTATGAATGGTGTCATTCTGTATGAGTTGTATTTTGGCACACAGTGCTTACGTATATTGTCATTCTGTAGGAGTTGTAGTATGACACACAGAGTTTATGTATGGTGTCATTCTGTAGAGGTTTTAGTTTGGCACACAGTGTTTATGTATGGTGTCATTCTGTAGCAGTTGTAGTTTGGCACACATTGTTTATGTATGGTGTCGTTCTGTAGGAGTTGTAGTATGGCACACTGTGTGTATGCATGGTGTCATTCTGTAGCAGTTGTAGTTTTGCACATAGTGTTTATGCATGGTGTCATTTGTAGGAGTTGTATTTAAGCACACAGTGTTTATGTATGGTGTCATTCTGTAGGAGGTGTAGTTTACCACACAGTATTTATGTATGGTGGCATTATGTAGGAATTATATTTTGGCACACAGTGTTTATATATGGTGTCATTCTGTAGGAGGTGTAGTTCAGCACACAGTGTTTACATATGTTTTCATTCAGTAGGAGTTGTAGTTTGACACTCAGTATTTACGTATGATGTCATTCTGTAGGAGTTGTAGTTTGACATACATTGTTTGTGTATCGTGTTATTCAGTAGGAGTTGTAGTTTGGCACTCAGTGTTTAGGTATGGTGTCATTCAGTAGGAGTTGTAGTTTGGCACTCAGTATTTACGTATGATGTCATTCTGTAGGAGTTGTAGTTTGACATACATTATTTGTGTATCGTGTCGTTCCGTAGGAGTTGTAGTTTGGCACACATTGTTTATGTGTGATGTCATTCTGTAGGAATTATAGCTTGGCACACCGTGTTTATGTATGATGTCATTCTGTAGGAGTTGTAGCTTGGCACTCAGTGTGTATGAATGATGTAATTGTGTAGGGGTTATGGTTTTTCACACAGTGTGTATGTATGATGTCATTATGTAGGAGTTATAGTTTGGCACACAGTATTCATGTACGGTGTCATTCTGTACGAGTGTTAGTTTAGCACACAGTGTTTTAATATAGTGCTATTCTGTAGCAGTTGTAGTTTGGCACACAGTGTTTATATATGGTGTCATTCTGTAGGAAGTGTAGTTTAGCAGACTGTGTACACATATGGTTTCATTCTGTAGGAGTTGTAGTTTGGCACCCAGTGTTTATGTATGATGTCATTCTGTAGGAGTAGTAGTTTGGCACACAGTGTGTATGTATGATGTTACTCTGTAGGAGTTGTAGTTTAGCACAAAATGTTTACAAGTGTTGTCATTCTGTAGGAGTTTTAGATTGGCACACAATATTTATGTATGGTGTCATGCTGTAGGAGTTGTAGTTTGGCGCACAGTAGTTATGCAAGGTGTCATTCTGTAGGAGTTGTAGTTTGGCACACATCGTTTATGCATGGTGTCATTATGTAGGAGATGTCGTTTGGCATGCAGTGTTTATGTATAGTGTCATTATGTAGCAATTGTAGTTAGGCACACATTGTTTATGTATGGTGTCATTCTGTAGGAGTTGTAGTTTGGTACACATTTTTTATGTATGGTGTCATTCTGTAGGAGTTGTAGTTTGGCAGCCACTATTTATGTATATTGTCATTCTGTAGCAGTTGTAGTTAGGCACACATTGTTTATCTATGGTGTCATTCTCTAGGAGTTGTAGTTTAGCACACAGTGCTTATGTATGGTGTCATTCTGTAGCAATTGTAGTTAGACATACATTGTTTATATATAGTGTCATGCTGTAGGAGTTGTAGTTTGGCACACAGTGTTTATGTACGGTGTCATTCTGTAGCAGTTGTAGTTTGACATGCAGCGTTTACATATGGTGTCATTCTGTAGGAGTTGTAGTTTGGCACACAGTGTTTATATATGGTGTCATTCTGTAGGAGGTGTAGTTTAGCAGACTGTGTTTACATAAGGTTTCATTCTGTAGGAGTTGTAGTTTGGCATACAGTGTTTATGTATATTGTCATTCTGTAGGAGTTGTAGTTTCGCACACAGTGTGTATGTATGGCGTGTTTCTGTAGGAGTTGTAGTTTAGCACACAGTGTTTACATTTGGTGTCATTCTGTAGGAGTTATAGCTTGGCACACCGTTTTTATGTATGATGTCAATCTGTAGGAGATGTCGTTTGGCATGCAGTATTTATGTATTGTGTCATTATGTAGCAATTGTAGTTAGGCACACATTGTTTATGTATGGTGTCATGCTGTAGGAGTTGTAGTTTGGTAAAAATTACTTATGTATGGTGTCATTCTGGAGGAGTTGTAGTTAGGCACACATTGTTTATGTATGATGTCATTCTCTAGGAGTTGTTGTTTAGCACACAGTGTTAATGTATGGTGCCATTCTGTAGCAATTGTAGTTAGACATACATTGTATATATATGGTGTCATGTTGTAGGAGTCGTAGTTTGGCACACATTGTTTGTGTACGGTGTCATTCTGTAGCAGTTGTAGTTTAACATGCAGTGTTTACATACGGTGTCATTCTGTAGAAGTTGTAGTTTGGCACACAGTGTTTATATATGGTGTCATTCTGTAGGAAGTGTAGTTTAGCACACTGTGTTTACATATGGTTTCATTCTGTAGGAGTTCTAGTTTGGCACCCAGTGTTTATGTATAGTGTCGTTCTGTAGGAGTTGTAGTTTGGCACACATTGTTTTTGTATGGTGTCATTCTGTAGGAGTTTTCGTTTGGCACAAAGTGTTTATGTATAGTGTCATTCTGTAGGAGTTGTAGTTTGGCACACAGTGTGTATGTATGATGTTACTCTGTAGGAGTTGTAGTTTAGCACAAAATGTTTACAAGTGTTGTCATTCTGTAGGAGTTTTAGATTGGCACACAATATTTATGTATGGTGTCATGCTGTAGGAGTTGTAGTTTGGCACACAGTAGTTATGCAAGGTGTCATTCTGT
The DNA here is from genome assembly GCA_034096865.1 of Theodoxus fluviatilis. Lineage (NCBI taxonomy): Eukaryota > Metazoa > Mollusca > Gastropoda > Cycloneritida > Neritidae > Theodoxus > Theodoxus fluviatilis. The sequence continues at coordinate 14,313 of JAWQFJ010009190.1, read as the reverse complement.
AGGAGTTGTAGTTTGGCACACATTGTTTATGTATGGTGTCATTCTGTAGGAGATGTCGTTTGGCATGCAGTGTTTATGTATGGTGTCATTATGTAGCAATTGTAGTTAGGCACACATTGTTTATGTATGGTGTCATTCTGTACGAGTTGTAGCTTGGTACACATTATTTATGTATGGTGTCATTCTGTAGGAGTAGTAGTTTGGCAGCCACTATTTATGAATATTGTTATTCTGTAGCAGTTGTAGTTAGGCACACATTGTTTATGTATGGTGTCATTCTCTAGGAGTTGTAGTTTAGCACACAGTGTTTATGTATGGTTTCATTCTGTAGCAGTTGTAGTTTGAAATGCAGTGTTTACATATGGTGTCATTCTGTAGGAGTTGTAGTTTGGCACACAGTGTTTATATATGGTGTCATTCTGTAGGAGGTGTAGTTTAGCAGACTGTGTTTACATAAGGTTTCATTCTGTAGGAGTTGTAGTTTGGCACACAGTGTTTATGTATGGTGTCATTCTGTAGGAGTTATAGTTTGGCACAAAGTATTTATATATTATGTCATTCTGTAGGAGTTGTAGTTTGGCATACATTATTTGTATATCGTGTCATTCTGTAGGAGTTGCAGTTTGGCACAAACTGTTTATGTGTGATGTCATTCTGTAGGAGTTATAGCTTGGCACACCGTGTATGTGTATGATGTCATTCTGTAGGAGTTGTTGCTTGGCACTCAAAGTGTATGTATGATGTAATTCCGTAGGAGTTAAAGTTTGGCACACAGTGTGTATGTATGTATGATGTCATTATGTAGGAGAGTTTAGCACACAGTATTCATGTACGGTGTCATTTTGTATAAGTTGTAGTTTAGCACACAGTGTTTATGTATAGTGTCATTCTGTAGGAGTCGTAGTTAGGCATACAGTGTTTACATATGGTGCCATTCTGTAGGAGTTGTAGTTTAGCACACATTGTTTATGTATGGTGTCATTCTGTAGGAGTTGTAGTTTGGCACACAGTGTGTATGTATGGTGTCATTCTGTAGGGGTTGTAGTTTGGCACACTGTGTTTATGAATGGTGTCATTCTGTAGGAGTTGTAGTTTGGCATACAGTGTTTATGTATGTTGTCATTCTGTAGCAGTTGTAGTTTGGCACACAGTGTTTATGTATGGTGTCATTCTTTAAGAGTTGTAGTTTTTCAACACAGTGTTTATGTATGGTTTCATTCTGTATGAGTTGTAGTTTGGCACACATTTTTTATGCATGGTGTCATTCTGTAGGAGTTTTAGTTTTGCACACAGCGTTTATATATGGTATCATTCTGTAGGAGTTGTAGTTTGGCACAACGTGTTTACGTGCATTGTCATTCTGTAGGATTTGTAGTATGGTACACATAGTTTATGTATGGTGTCATTCTGTAGGAGTTGTAGTTTGGCACACAGTGTTTATGTATGGTGTCATTCTGTAGGAGTTGTAGTTTGGCACACAGTGTTATGTATGGTGTCATTCTGTAGGAGTTGTAGTTTGGCACACAGTGTTTATGTATGGTGTCATTCTGTAGAGGTTGTAGTTTGGCACACAGTGTTTATGTATGGTGTCATTCTGTAGGAGTTGTAGTTTGGCACACAGTGTTTATGTATGGTGTCATTCTGTAGGAGTTGTAGTTTGGCACACTGTGTTTATGTATGGTGTCATTCTGTAGCAGTTGTAGTTTGGCACACAGTGTTTATGTATGGTGTCATTCTGTAGGAGTTGTAGTTTGGCACACAGTGTTTATGTATGGTGTCATTCTGTAGGAGTTGTAGTTTGGCACACAGTGTTTATGTATGGTGTCATTCTGTAGGAGTTGTAGTTTGGCACACAGTGTTTATGTATGGTGTCATTCTGTAGGAGTTGTAGTTTGGCACACAGTGTTTATGTATGGTGTCATTCTGTAGGAGTTGTAGTTTGGCACACAGTGTTTACGTATGGTGTCATTCTGTAGGAGTTGTAGTTTGGCACACAGTGTTTATGTATGGTGTCATTCTGTAGGAGTTGTAGTTTGGCACACAGTGTTTATGTATGGTGTCATTCTGTAGGAGTTGTAGTTTGGCACACAGTGTTTATGTATGGTGTCATTCTGTAGGAGTTGTAGTTTGGCACACAGTGTTTATGTATGGTGTCATTCTGTAGGAGTTGTAGTTTGGCACACTATGTTTATGTATGGTGTCATTCTGTAGGAGTTGTAGTTTGGCACACAGTGTTTATGTATGGTGTCATTCTGTAGGAGTTGTAGTTTGGCACACAGTGTTTATGTATGGTGTCATTCTGTAGGAGTTGTAGTTTGGCACACAGTGTTTATGTATGGTGTCATTCTGTAGGAGTTGTAGTTTGGCACACAGTGTTTATGTATGGTGTCATTCTGTAGGAGTTGTAGTTTGGCACACAGTGTTTATGTATGGTGTCATTCTGTAGGAGTTGTAGTTTGGCACACAGTGTTTATGTATGGTGTCATTCTGTAGGAGTTGTAGTTTGGCACACAGTGTTTATGTATGGTGTCATTCTGTAGGAGTTGTAGTTTGGCACACAGTGTTTATGTATGGTGTCATTCTGTAGGAGTTGTAGTTTGGCACACAGTGTTTATGTATGGTGTCATTCTGTAGGAGTTGTAGTTTGGCACACAGTGTTTATGTATGGTGTCATTCTGTAGGAGTTGTAGTTTGGCACACAGTGTTTATGTATGGTGTCATTCTGTAGGAGTTGTAGTTTGGCACACAGTGTTTATGTATGGTGTCATTCTGTAGGAGTTGTAGTTTGGCACACAGTGTTTATGTATGGTGTCATTCTGTAGGAGTTGTAGTTTGGCACACAGTGTTTATTATGGTGTCATTCTGTAGGAGTTGTAGTTTGGCACACAGTGTTTATGTATGGTGTCATTCTGTAGGAGTTGTAGTTTGGCACACAGTGTTTATGTATGGTGTCATTCTGTAGGAGTTGTAGTTTGGCACACAGTGTTTATGTATGGTGTCATTCTGTAGGAGTTGTAGTTTGGCACACAGTGTTTATGTATGGTGTCATTCTGTAGGAGTTGTAGTTTGGCACACAGTGTTTATGTATGGTGTCATTCTGTAGGAGTTGTAGTTTGGCACACAGTGTTTATGTATGGTGTCATTCTGTAGGAGTTGTAGTTTGGCACAGAACGTTTACGTATAGTGTCATTCTGTAGGAGTTGTGGTTTAGCACACATTGTTTATGTATGGTGTCATTCTGTAGGAGTTGTAGTTTGGCATTCAATGTTTGTGTATGATGACATTCTGTATGCGTTGTAGTTTGGTAGATATTGTTTATGTATGTTGTCATTCTGTACAAACGAACGAATGAACACTTTCTTGTAGAGGCCATCGGCCCAGTACAAAGAATCAGAGACCTTCTCTTAAATGATTGAAATAAATAAAAGCTCACACATCTCACTCTTTCCCTCTCATCACTTGAAAAACATTCTGCTAGGCTGTCTTGCATGGTGAGTCCTAAACAAAAGTGCAGGTATTTCATCCTTAAATATGCATATGCTGGACATGTTAACAGAAAATGCATTTCATCTTCTTCACTTTCGTTGCAGCTGGGGCATAATAAAGAAGGTGGTTCACTATATCTATATTAATGTACAAACAGTTCATGTACACCTAAACGAAACCGAATCTGCAACTATCTGAAGATATGTTTGTCTAAGTCATACAAATACTGCTCCATGTTGTGATTGGATTTGAACACCTTGTATAGAGAGTACCTCTCTCTTGTTAACAACTGAGTGTTCCAACCATATTCAAAGAGACATATCAGTTTGTATTTTAATTCTTTCAGAAAGGACCTTTCGTCATGAACCGTTTGTTGTTTCCATACCTCATAAATGCCATAATCAGATAATATATATCTCAATTTTATTACCCAACAACAATTTGCGTTACCAGTACCTATCATAATTTGGTATACCTTTTTCGGTAATCTTTTATCATCCATCTTCAGTATCCGTACAAAGTATTTTGCACATCGTAGTATAGCCAAAATGTACAATGGATAACGGCCTGTATCACCATAAACCATCAAACTAGGTGTTCGTTTGGGCACATTGAGAAACATTTTCAGCATATATAGATGAACTCTCTCATTCTCTTCACAGCTGCTCAACCCCCGTATCTCAGCATCATAAAGCAGAATTGGTTGGATTTGATGGAGCGATGTCGATGGTATTCTAAAAATCATGAGGCCAGGGAGCGGATGAGAAATGCTGGATTGCGCATCCGCACTGATCTAACTCGTCGCCAGATAGCGCAGATCAAAGAAGCCCAGGCAAGAGGCAAGTTTGCCTACTTCAAATGGGGTCGACTGGTGATGGAAGATCGTCACAACACCAATGGAGCAAGCGGCGGTACCAGTACAAGAGGTGCCCCCAAGCACAGCAGCTCGAGGGGTCGCGGCAGCAGAGATGGAGGACCACAAACACGCAGTCGCACCGCTGGTGGAACCTTAGGGTCGGGCGTCGATGACGCCCACGCCTTTGACCCTTCTCGCTCCTGAAGTTTTGGCCTTGGCCCGGAAGCATCGGGAAGTTCACCTGCATGGGATTCGCCGACGATGACTAGAAGGCAAGATGATGACGTAAGAACTCGGCTTTCTGAACTGACTTTATTATGTTGGAATGTCGAAGGCCTCATTTCCAAATTGAACTTTCCGGAATTTTTTTCTTATGTTGAGGGTTGTCACTTTGTCTGCCTCACAGAGACATTTATCGAGTATCTGCCGGATAACATATTTCCGAATTTTGAAGTGTTCATCTCGCCAGCAAAGAAATTGTCAAGTATGGGAAGAAGATCAGGTGGAGTACTATGTTTAGTTAGGGAAGAAGTCGCATCTTACTTTGAACATATACCATGCCGATATGACATCATTCTTGTGTTTAGGGTAACGGAATCACTTTTTGCAACCCCATGTAGTTGTCTTTTATTTTGTGCGTACATCCCACCTGTGGACTCACACTATTACGACTCAGTAGAAGAATCAGATGGGTTATAAATATTAGAAACATGCATGAATAAAATTTGTTCCTGTTTAGTGATTGTACATTTTTTTCTTTGTGGTGATTTAAATAGTAGAACAGTAAATTACAATACAGCGGCTGAATGGAATATGTATGATGCCAGATCAGAGAGGGTTATATAATTACGAAATTTGCGATATGTTGGTCTAAATAAATGTGATGGATTTAAATAAGGCATGATGGTAGCAGGGCGCAGGTATGAGACACATCGTACTTGCTTTCCACAACTTGATTCACCCATGGGTACAGGGTCTCCTGGCTGGTCCGAGGCATGATGATCATGGCCTGGACCAAACCAAGGCCGTGGTGGCAGTGGTCTCTTCCCCAGAGGATATGAGGTCTGCTTAAGCAAGCACTGCAGTCTCTATCTATTGAGATGGACAAGAGTAGGAACAAAGCGGTTTCACTTCCGGGGTACTTTCAGACAAAGGAGGGAAGTTCTCTCTTCCGGTGAAAGAGGAGAGGGGGTAACGATGGATAAAACAGGGGGCAGAGAGGTGTGGGACCAGGAGGCAGAGAGCCGTGGGTGGGTGCTGACAATCTGGGTGCTCCGAAACTGACCGCTTGAAGCCAATTATGTTAGCCAGCGTCCAGCCTGGCGCCGCCAGAGGAGAGGATTGGCCGCGATGACAGCGGGAGATAAGGGGAGCGACAGGAGAGAGAAGGAGAGAGAGAGAGAGAGAGAGAGAGAGAGAGAGAGAGAGAGAGAGAGAGAGAGAGAGAGAGGGAGGGAGGGAGGGAGAAAGGGAGATAATTCAAGTTACATGGCAAAAGATCAACAAAAACGAGAGCAAATAATTCAGTAGGGAAAGATTATCTCTTGGTTACATGAATATGGTAGATCACCTTTAACCTTGTGTGCATCCTATGAGTTGACAGTTTTGAATGGCAGTGAGGAGTCTCCAGAATCGGGAGAGTTCACAAATCTATCACCACAGAGAGGAAGCGTTGTTGACTATTTCATTGTTTCAAGAGATATCTCATATGCATGTTCAGAACTGAGAATAATACATTCCATACTGTCTTCCCACTTGCCAATGAAACTGACTGTGCAAGCTGTACAACAACGAAGCAAAATGGAGGAGGCATAGAGGAAAGTAAGATAATTTGGGATAAAACATTGACTGAACATTACAGAAATGACTTGCAAATATCTCTAGAAAATGCTGTGATTATGATGACACCATTAACATTGATGTGGACGAATAAGTGAATAAACTGACTCAGTGTATGATTGCATCCGGTAAATGTATGGAAAAACCTTTTGTACGTGGTGGTAGTTCTCGTAGGAAAATTTCCTGGTATGATGGCAAAGGCTATGCTATGAGAAGAAGAGTAAGAAAGTACTTCCGTATCTTTAAAAAGACGCTGCTGACAAAAGACAAAGAGCAGTATTCACACAGAGGAAGGCATAAAAAGTCCTTATACAAACGAAAAACGTAACTACCACAGAACTGTGTCAGCTCTCTGTACTAATATCAAAAACTTGTAAATATTCCGGAATCACATAAAGAGATAAAAACCGCTGGCGCTGAACCTCCAGGTTTTGGCACACACAAAAAATTGGGTTCAAACCCGCAATCTCTTGAGAAAAGAGGGGGGGGGGGGGCAAACACACACAAAAACAAAAAAAACAGGTCGGGTTCGAAAAAAGTTTCAGCGCGGATTCGAATCCGTTCACGCATGACCTAACGTTACAATTGTCCAGCGCTTTACCATCTGAGCCATTCATTTGGCAACTGACGTTACTACGTGTTTGTAAAGGAATTATAACGTTCTTTTCTGTAAACTCCCTCGCTTCATATTTTGCACTGTAAATTGTATAAAAAGGATGATAGTTCATGAAATTTGAGTGGTCTTGTACATTTTAGGATACTTAAGGTCTATTTCTGCCAAGTTTATTATCGATTCACTGCCATTAGGCCAAGCCAACAGACTACCAGTACCAAGTTGTTGCGCTTAAGTCAGGACAGACAGAACGAACGAACGAACTTTATTTTACAAGGGTAGTGAATTAGGCAGTATTGCCTTTCTTACTTACATTCAGCCCTTGAGGCAAAATATTCAAATGTGGTAAGAGAGAGAGAGAGAGAGAGAGAGAGAGAGAGAGAGAGAGAGAGAGATACAGAGAGAGAGACAGAGAGAGAGACAGAGACAGAGAGAGAGACAGAGAGAGAGGGTGGGAGGGGAGCTGGGAAAAGGGGAGGAAGGGAAGAGAGAATGAGAGTAAGATGGTGGGTGGGAGAGAGAGAGAGAGAGAGAGAGAGAGAGAGAGAGAGAGAGAGAGAGAGAGAGTGAGAGAGAGAGAGAGAGAGAGAGAGAGACAGAGAGAGAGAGACACAGAGAGAGACACAGAGAGAGACAGAGAGAGAGACAGAGAGAGACAGAGAGACAGAGAGAGAGAGAGTGAGAGAGAGAGAGGGGGGGGGAGCTGGGAAAAGGGGAGGAAGGGAAGAGAGAATGAGAGTAAGAGGGTGGGTGGGAGAGAGAGAGAGAGAGAGAGAGAGAGAGAGAGAGAGAGAGAGAGAGAGAGAGACAGAGAGAGAGACAGACACACAGAGAGAGAGAGAGAGAGACAGAGAGAGAGTGAGAGAGAGAGAGGGGGGGGGAGGGAAGCTGGGAAAAGGAGAGGAAGGGAAGAGAGAATGAGAGTAAGAGGGTGGGTGGGAGAGAGAGAGAGAGAGAGAGAGAGAGAGAGAGAGAGAGAGAGAGAGGGAGGGAGAGAAAGAGGGGGGGAGGGGAGCTGGGAAAAGGGGAGGAAGGGAAGAGAGAATGAGAGTAAGAGGGTGGGTGGGAGAGAGATCGAGAGAGATCGAGAGAGAGAGAGAGAGAGACAGAGACAGAGAGAGAGAGAGAGAGAGACAGAGAGACAGAGAGAGAGAGACAGAGAGAGAGTGAGAGTAGCCATAAGTACTGATCAAAAGATCAGATAAAGGCCTCGCAGCCTAAGACATCTGAGGACATATCTATCTATCTAAATTAATTCTCCTATAAACTGTCCTCGCAAATGACGTCACGTTATTGATGACGTCGCACATGTTGGAATTTCGCCATTCCTCCCCAGGTGTTTCGAAATTATTCTCCTGGCATATAGGATCGAAATTGTACTTGCAAATGACGTCATGCTATTAATGACGTCAAATTTGGCTTTGCCGTCAAATGTCATTTCAATCATTTTTAGACCGGTAATTTCGAGAATACGACCTTAAAAAACCACTTTCTCTTCAAGCCTCGATTCTGAAAATTTGATACATTCAATCGGACCTAACTTCCAGTTAGTGTGCAAAATCTCAAGGAAATCCGTCTAGTAGTTTTTGAGATATAAGCCGTGGAGACGGGACAGACAGACACACACACACACACAGACAGATAAAGTCTGTAGGACCTCCAGTAAACCTGGAGGGATAAAACTCGAGATTTGTAACTCCAGCTAATATTTCAAAGAATGTGTCATTCTGTAGGAGTTGTAGTGTGGCATAGTGTGTATGTATGGTGTTATTCTGTAGAAGTTGTAGTTTGGCGCTGCCTCGATATTTGTAGAATGCCGTGCTGTCTATAGAACGAGCTAATACCCGTGTTAGCAAGTGGGGATCAGGTTGTAAATTTTGAGATCTTTATAGGAAATTGATCTATGCATTTTTCATAACCAGATTCAGAATATATTCAGTGTAATCTGCAGGTTACAGGATGGTCAGAAAGGGGTTATAAAAATAGTTGTGGGTCAAATGTAGGCTTTTTAAAAATAGAAATATGACAGAAAATTGCTTAACCATTCTATCTTTGATTAAACCTGTGTAAATCTTAGAAAGCTTAGTCAAAGGACAGCTGAAAAAAAAGTATGTGGCTTTTGAATTATTGTGCTCTTAATGGAAGATCCCTAAAGAGAAGGACAAAAAAGGAGTTCAATAAATAGTCATACGAGTGTAAAACAAAACGTAACTGCGGTAGTTTCTGTTCATTTGCCTGCATGTCTTGATTCTCATGATTGCATGTGTAGTGAAGGTGCTGGAGTGTACTAGAACATCCTGGTGTCTTCCAGAGTATACGCCCGTCCTCTCCGCACGTCTGTTGCCTAGTTACGTGACGTAGCCACGGTGTGGTCGCCCTTTAAAGGGTCGAGTGACGTCACCTAGCGCTGCTTCCACAAAGTCTACACTCTCCTCGTTTATTGTCAAAAGTTTCCGATTAATTACGAAAAGTATATAAGCAGGGTGGCAGTGAGCACTACAACTGACGAGTGAGAGCGCGAATAACAGCGAGTGTATCCTCTTGGAATGGAGCCTGAGAGTGAAGTTGTCATGGTAACGCTGATTGCTGATTTTGTCGCTGTGCATGGACCGGTGCACGAATAAAGATTTTCGCAAACGACCACCCGATTTTTGGACTTTGACTTACCGGTGCAAGCTAGGAGGAAAACCAAAAACTTACTTACGGTTCCATTGCATAGAAATTGTCACCAAACCATGTGATTCAGAAATAGTCTCTGGTTTCTTAAAGAGCATGAAAATGACGTATAATTTACCTCGTAGAGTTGTCAAACCACAAAACTATTCATCAAGGGTACATATGCAACTATTTCAGTATTGGCAGGTAATACATTATTTGTTTGAACATGTAAGGTTTATATATTCAACGAATTGTTTCAGATCATTATTTTTATTCACAACCGGTACCTAAAAGAACTCGCTTGTGTCAATTAAGTAATCAAATCACAGTTTTCACCATAATTTAAATTCATAACAGCAATTGTTTGTTCAGTGTTCAGCGTTCTTTATTAGCGTCATAAAGGGTTACAGTCACGGTCGGTTACGTCACAAATCGAACGTGAGGTGACACGTGATGGCGTCATCAGCAGCTGTTATCAACGCATTGAAAGAAGCACAGTATTTCTTTGACCGCACATCTTCCCTGGCATGCAGAGATGCTGTCACCAGGGAATTCCACTTTGGTGGGTACAGGAAGACTGATTTAAGTTCCAGTCGCCTGGTCGAAGGTTTGGCACTCGCGCGGTGTCTGGCCGTTCAGCAGGTGGCAGCTCTGGAAACATTGGCAGTGCATGACCTTGCAGAGCCCCAAACAGGCGGCGCAGCGCCCGCCAAGGGCTTGGACTCGCACAACCGCCGTCAAAGCCGCAACAATGAGAAGCAGCGTGGAAGGTGGCGTAGAATGGCGCGTCATGTTGTCTGCAAAGAACTGGTGTTCAGTCCCACAGTACTCAAAATGAATGTCTTGTTGGGTGCGAACAAGTCTTTCATGTTGTCTTTGAGTCAGGTTGTTATAGAATTACGTCATTTATTCTCTCTTTCTCTCTCTCTCTCTGTCTCTCTCTTTCTCTCTCTCTCTCTCTGTGTCTCTCTCTTTCTCTCTCTATCTCTCTCTCTCTCTCTCTTTCTCTCTCATGCTGTGGGCTGGTAGGGGAAGGAAATACGGTAGCTGTTGCTTCGTGAAATCATAGTTTTCCTTGGCACTCCTCGCCATTCTCAATTCCTCTTCGAAATGCCTTCTCCAATCTCAGTTGTCCTTTCTCATGGAACATGGCCCTGAAAACATCTTACACTTTGGCTCCTCGGTCACGAGATGTTCTTCGTACAGTTCAAGGTCAAATCATTTCCGGGTCTTGATTACACTTTACTTCCTGATAAATAGGTCGTTTGATCGATTGTCTGCTCGAACTCGACTACGTTAACAATGACAAACAGACAGGGCCCGCACTTTGAGGTACAAGCACCCTCTCCTCTCCCTGGTGAGTAACTCTATCCTGAGGTTGTTTCACAGCCACATCGAGGGTTACATGCATGACTACGTGCCTCCACTGCCCTCGGAGCTTCCCAGTGGTACTCCTGGGTGGGGAGGGTCACTGTGACCTAGCTAAGCAGCTTGCAAGGGGACGCAACTCTTGGATCTGCGCAGCTTCGAACGCCACGACCGCCTGGCCGCGAGCGATTGTGGCGAGCGTTTTGACCTCTGGACCGGAGTCCCCACGCGGTATCTCATCACCGTGTGACGTCAACAAAGCATTGTTTTCTGTACATGCAGGGACATATAGTATGTAAAGGCTTTACGTATACTTACCCCGAACAAAGTAAAAAAAATGAGGAAAGTCTCACCACAGTTGCTCCTGACCTGTGTGAGAAAAGACAGCGCGCCACCCAACTAGGAGTAAGGTACAGAAACCGACATTCCGGGGAAATGCTTAAAAGCGCGCTTGTCCCAAAAGCACGCTTTCCCTCCCCTTTCATATTCCTGCGTAGTTCGACTCCAAATAAGAGCCTATATAATGTCCCAAGGGAAATATTATGCCTAAAATAGTTCAACAGCTGTATATTTCATCCTGTCAACAGCTGCACACGTGCGCAAAAGTATAGGAGCTTAAGAATTAATGTATTGTGTGTGGTTTTTTTCTACACATGAAAGTTGGATACGGGGAGTACGAAAAAAAAAAGACAAGCAACCGATTGGTGAGATTGGATTTTCATATATTCGGTTAAAGTCCTGACATTTTATGTTCATAACTTCAATGTATAACAGTACCGAATACATCAACTCTAATGTACAATAACTGATGTAAAACAAGGTAGATATATGCAGTGGGAAACCAAGTATACATGTAGGTTTTGGAAAGAGCCCTTTTAGAAACCCCAAAGCGCGCCTTTGAAACTTATAATTTGCGCTTCTTGAAACCTGAAGCGCTAAATTCACTGCTCGCCTGGTTTCCGGACGTGTGCATTGAAGTGGCGTGCTCTGTAGGACAGCACCTGTGTCACCGGACAGACCTGTCAGTTCTACTTCCACTTGAACAGTGCAGACCAGCACACAGCTTCGTAAATGCAGATACAAGGAAGGCGATATTAATGACAGTCGGCAGCCTGGAAAGATAGGAGAGAGGAACACAAGAACTAGAATCGAGCTGTCGAGCCAAGGGAAACGTGCGGTGGAGCGAACAAGAAAAACTGTACAGCGTCACAACTGGGGAATGATTAGGGACAGCCCAATATGATGTACGAGGAACCATTGTACATGTAAATACTCTGGTTTTACATAGCAACTTATTCCCCATGCCTGATGCTCAAACCGCTTTGCACCTTACCCCCTGATCAGCGTAATACTTGATCAGTCGTCCACATGCACGTTAACAATTCTCGACAAACACAAGGACATAATTAATATTCAGGAACAGAAACGCCTACGGGTAGGTAACAACTACATCTGCTGTCCCTGGGGAGTAGTCCAAATCGATACTGGTTAATGGTTCCTGAAATGGTCATCATACTGCAGTGTGGCACCACTGCTGTGGTAGGTAGCCGGATTTACTGCTGGCTGGATAATCAGTGGAGTCTACAGTCGCCAACAAGAAAAAAGACATGCCCTCGAGATTGTTAAAACGACAGGAAAGACTTATGACAGCTTTCTACAATATGATGGGTAGTGTCAAAACCGAGATCTGAGCTACATCGAAAGGCAGGGAGCTAAACTGTACATGAACGGCTGCCAATGGTGGAAGCTGTTAGCTTGAGAGGTATATGTGTCTCTCGTCAGGTAGGGGATAATTTGTGACCCATTTTCTTGGACTGAGTCCTAATTCGCACGCAGCAAAAACACAGTTTCTTTTTATCTCAAAAACTCCATGAATTGCACTTTATTGCACATACCCACTAGATGAAAAATATTTGCATTGTCTCAATTAACCCATTTTTGCCGGTCGATTTTATCCGGTAACAATAAATCGATAATAGGATGTATATAGGGGAAAGGAAGACTTTCTCTACCAACCTGCCAAATCTTGAGCTGATGCATGCAATTAAAGGCCCCTTGCTAAGGGAAAACTGTAAGGAAATTGTTAAATCTTTGACAGTTGATTTCTCAAAATAGCCGTCAGAACACCAACTCTCTTTGTGAGCGTGACATAAACAGTTTTGGAGTGATAGTTTCAGTTTTATATCAAATAAAAGGAATTTTGCGTGTGCAGATTAAAAAAAATCTTACAATTATATTTTTGCATGTTAAGACTCTGAATGTAAAAACGAGTCACAAATTTGTGTTACCTTGGCCACAAACACAACTCCAGGATCCGTGTGGAGTAAAACGCCAGTACCGCTAGCAACGAGCAACTGACAGCAAGAGTTCTATGACAAAGCTAGTGCCTCAGCAATGTTCAGCTGTATCGCTCACAACAAGGTCTGTCCTCCATTTTGATTCCGGCTGGTCAGCCACTGCAGTGTCTGTGGACCCTGACCCAAACCTAGGACAGAGTCCATCTCTCCTGGAGATTGATGGAAGACGACCCAAAATAAATGAATAAATCATTCTCATAATGGATGAATGAATGGATGGAATGATTGATGAATGTATGAACGAACATACGAATGAACGACTGGATAGTTGACTGTATGGATTGATAATGAATGGATGAATAGGTGAATGAACAAATGAACGAATGAATGACTATATGAACGAACGAGCGAATGAATGATTGGTGAAAGAATGAATGGAAAAATGAATGAATGAATGAATGAATGAATTAACGAACGAATGAATGAATACACGGTGATTGAATGAATGTATGAATGTATGAATGAACGGATAAGTGCATTTCAAAATCCAGTCAGCCCCAGTAGGCTATGCAAGGACATTGTTCACGACAAAAATCACCGGAGCTGGTTCATGTAAGAACAAGTCATGACTTGGTTTCCCTGGATGTCCGCCTTGTACGAGTGGCGTGGAGAGAGAAGGTGGGTCGGTTCTCCCCCAGCTGTGGAGTGGAGACACTCCCCGCAGTCAGCATGTTTTGTTTTTAAATTACTTATGGGTATGTAGACAAGTTGCAAAAGTAAAGCTTCCCTATTGTCAGTGTTATAGGGGAGTGGGAGGGGGGGGGGGAGGCTAAGGGGTGGGGGTGGGGGATGCGTTGGTTAACTTATCAAACTATATGTATGCTTTGATGTAACTTTTTAACCATGTCGACCAATCTGTATTCCTCAAAATGTACGGACAAATACGTTATCATGGTGTCTGCAAAAGACTAGTGTTCAATCCCTCAGTACTAAAAATGAATGTCTTGAAGTTTGAGAACGATTCTTTAATGACAACTTTAATTCCAATCGTGCTATATGTCTTTTCCTTACAATATTAATCTCTCTCTGTCTCTCTCTTTCTGTCTCTATCTCTCTCTGTCTCTCTCTCTCTCTCTCTGTCTCTCTCTCTCACTCTCTTTCTCTCTCTCTCACTCACATTTTCTTCGTCAGACTAT